>QNGE01001574.1:65479-111105 GCA_008508345.1 Paragonimus westermani
CCGACCACCACGTCAAGGTAGCCGTATAGGTCAACTTGCTCGTAACGTTGTGTTATTCCCAATCTGTTTATCAATAGTTTACCGTTTCTGAAAGCCACATCAGGTGGATGTATTGGTTGTTCACTGAGACCCTAAGGAGTAAATCGAGAATCTCCGGCCTTCGACATCTCCGTCCAAGGTGGTCACACTGACAATCAAGGTGTCTTCGATTTGACTCGTCACACAATCAGGACACAACACGGGGACTTATTAGGTGATTGACAAAATTGGTCCGCACCAATGATCCTTGTAAGGACTGTTGTGGCCGGCGTTGGACAAAGTGTGCTTGTCCCAACGACATGCCTGCTAGCCTCATCATTGCCAATGTTATATCCCACATCACGCAAACGTCGGTGATAGAAGACGAACGTGGTTGGTCTAGATTGACCACATTTTTGAACCATATGGCATTGTTCATTTGACCTTCCTCAAAAGAACTAAGATCTCGCAGGTTACACAGGTAACGTAAGTTGGCAAACCCACTCCGAACTGTAACTATATGGATTGTGATTTAATCAAACATTCCACCACTGCTGACGTAATCTTCAGGTCCGATGAATTGCCCGACTGTTACCTACTGCTCAATACCAAGGATGAAAGCAGGCGTCAAGGTTCCAACGTTGCGTTTCCTGATCCCATCATTGCCGCTTATGCTATAGCCATTAGACATTTGTGAGCAGCTACATCAACTGGGAAATAAATAGTTAAAGTCGAAGAAATGTAGCAGGTCTACCTCAGGCATCTCTGGCTCTACCATAGACTCTGACTGCAACTTTGATCTCAAGCTGGAGGGCTGGATGTACGGACGGAACCCAACTGCCATCGCTAAGCGATTACTAAGTTTAGTATCCTAATTGACGCCGGGTTTCTTAACCGAAAAGCGTTTATCCTTACCATGTAGCTTAAAATTTAAAATATCTTCACAATTCCCGTTTAAATATTGACAGCCGAGCGACTCATCCACGCGTGGTTGCGAGCACCATTATGAGGTATAACTAAAAAAAACTAATTTTCTATTCAGGGCGTTCCATCCTGACTTGCGAACTTGAGTACCTCATTTCTCACATTGCACCTCAATCTGGTTGCCGACAGTCTCCTAACTTCTAACCTGTCAGCTGTCACATTTCCTTATGCAATCCATTTCAGATGTTCGTCGACTGGTTGGAACGACGTGTGCGAGAACACATCGAACAGGTGGCCGAGCGGTATGAATGTCTTTTCAACCAGACAACGACATGGTACGCTTTGGTTCGTTCGGGATCTTTTTAACTGTTCCATCTGACACCGGAGTTCGTCTCTTCTCTCCTTATCTGCATCGTTATACTTTGTTCGTCCTCTTTTCCGCCTTTGTGAATTGTTCTTTTCGCTGTATCCCCTCCAGATTGAGTTGCATTTCCTGAACTGCGTAGATGCACGCACATCTCTACCGTGTATGAGTGGCTGACTGGCGTAGAGTGCAAGGTGGACAGATGATGACCTTGCGTAGACAAATGAAGTCGTCCACGAAGGGATTGGTCACTATTGGTTGGGTTCGCCTCCCACGCTGAGGATCTCGTGACTCATACAGTTGGTAACTGGAGACTTCAGGTGGGATGGCGGCTAACCGACCTCAATGGCGTGGATGTTGTTGTGTTTGTCGAGTTGCCTGTGAAGTGAGTGCACCTAGTGACGTGGGGCAGTGAAGGCCGTGAGGAATCCATCTTGCTTATGACGCCCTACATTCACTTACAGTTTGGATGTTTGTTTGCAAGGTGTAGGTACCTTGATGTTGGATGTTTGAATGTAGACGTAGCTATTTTTGGTGGTTAGGTCCCTTCCCCATATTTTTTCTTGTTTCTTCTTGTACAGGGTTGCTTTCTTCCCTCGTGTTTGTGTGACAGTTAAACATCATTGTGAACCACTGATGTATTAGTGTCCATGATTATTATTATTTTTATTATTATGAACATTCAGTTGGCATCATCTCAGGCCGGAGTTCACAGAGGCATCTCAAACACATTCCGCGCGGGTGTCCGTCTAAGACATTCACCTCCCCCATTCCGGTTTAATTTTGTCAAAGGCGGAATTACAGTTTGCTGTCTGCTCTACTTACTGAATCTACACCTTGCCCCTCCCTACACGGATAATTTGGCGGTCGACTTGAGTACTGTTCACGGCAGGCTGACAAAAGTTTATTAAAATTGTAAGGGCTGTGATTTTTTTCCGCACCTCAACATCAATGTTTTTCCATTTTGGGTCTACGTGTACGGAGGATCCTCTACAGCATTTGACACCGACCCTCCACTTCCGGAGGATATCAAACCTTAAGTTGGCCTAGGATTGATAAGTCGATTGCGGGATGTGGTCTCAGATCAGGTGTCCTCTATGCTCAAAACACTTAGTTTCGAGCAGACCCAACTGTGCACTGCTCTGTTGTGTTTCCTGTGGTTTAACAACTAGATAGGACAGCCGCTTAATATCTGGTTCACGCTGACATGTGGTATTTGGTCTTTACACAGTCCTTGATGAGGAGTAACGTTTTAAGTTTTCGGACATCGACTGGAACACTCAGTAAACGCAGGTCAAACTTGCTACGATGTGATCAAATACGGAATCGTTGTCTCCGACTTCACTGGTTTTGTGATATGGTAATACAGTTGAGGTTCGAAAAGTCGCATCTCGAGAAGTGACCTCTTTTCTAAGGGTTTTATCTATCCCTATTTTTCGCTGTCGAAGTCATCAATATCCATGAATAGGGCTCAAACATGGTGTTGTTTGTGTTTGTGTGCCTTTTGCATGATGTCACTGATTTGAAGGTATTTATTCTGTTTCTAATTTCAGGGAGAATACTGCCCACGCTATCGAATACCTTTCACCTTCGGAACTCAAAGCCAGAAAACTGCCGTCTGAACTGGTAAGCGAGTGCTTCAGACAGGCACTAGACGAATCATAAAGACGACTTTGCTTGGATGATAAACTAGGCGTTCTGCCGGTCGACTTTTGCAATCTGGTCGTGGTTGGCGACATTTGTTACGGGTTGGCCTCTCACGGTGACCGAATACAAAGAACGACTGCACCTAACCATCACCATAAGTGGCTTACGTTGCACAACCTGCGGTTCCACTAACCTGGCACGTATTCAGTGTAAACCCGAAGGATTTAGACCAGGAGGCGTATGAGTGAGACCTTTGTGTCCAGCCGGCCAGTGCTGGTTAACCAATCGATTGGTTAGCACGAAAGTGAAACCCGTACCTCCCGAAAAATTAACAGAGACTCCAATGGTGCGATCAAAACTAGGAGAAAAATATTAAGAATGTAATGCAAGAAGTAGTTATGTATATGAGTACATTTTAGTGCATCCTAGAGAGCATCAAGAGGAGGAAAAAAATTCAAGGTCGATTGGAAAAAACAGACATAGCATTCACTTGGTCACGGGAATATGTTCAAACTCTGAAAGCGTTCGCCGTAAAGGTATGGACGTTGTCTGCAAGGAACAACACATTTACGCCTATTCCAAGAATAGTCGCTGCCAGTGTTAAAAGAGAACGATCGATAACCGAGCTGTACACTGGTTCATTCTCATATTCGGTCCCTTCGTATTCTAGTTTCAGTGAGTTTGAGTGATGACAGCTTGCAATCTGCGCTAGGTCTCACCCTTAGACCTCCCCGGGGTCTGCTATTACTAGAAATGACGAGGACCGAGCCGAACTAAACGTATCTTGAGCATTGGTTCGCTAAAACGTCTAGTGCATGCGCATCTCCAGCGTATGCCTTCTCGGGATAAGTACCACCCGTTTGGCCCACGAACGATTAAAGAATAGCCGGAATTGAACCGCATTTGTGCATCAAAAAGGTGGTTGTTATATAGGTTAGGGGACTGGCTTTTCAATATCGTATGTCTTCCGTAGTTTGCGCCGTTGTCCACCAAGGTGGTATCTGTGAGTGAATAACTCTCATAATTGAAAGTCGTTACTTGGGAAGGTGTACCGCATATAGTTCACTGGATGCTAACTTGTCCGCGTTTTTTGATATGTAGTACGCCAACGGTGCACACTTACTGAAAATTAATATCACGCGGTACCTGTCCGCGACTTCTACGAGGGCTCCAGAGCAATAAATCACTACATCGGATTTTCGAATCGATTCTAAAAAGCATCCTGGACAGCTCTTCCTTTTGGATCTCACTGTGCTACCCGGACACATGAATATACACGTGTGTTAACTGTTTCGTACCGGTTGTTTGTCTTTACTTATTGTGGACACTTGAGAACTTCTCGTGCGTATTCAGACATGCCGCCAAGACATTTGAAAGTGTTCTCGACTGGCCCTATTCTGGCTGTTATACATTCCCAACGAAACTGTCGTTTTTTCCTATCTCTCCATTCTTCCAGCACCCTGACGCCACTTACTGCACAGGATTGCAGTGGGATCCAAAAGACCAGACAGACAATGACCGTTATTTGAACTACTTGTTTCTATGCATTCGTGGTGGTGACATGCAACGGGTGAGTGCAGTTAATTTTGAACGTGATCTTGGTTTCTGTTTGATTATCCCCGTCCCTTGGACTGCTCGTGCCTATCCATATGTTCTATAGGAATAGAATTCGAAACAGTATGGTTGTGGTTCTTTTGTTCATTAATCCCATCTCACACTCTGTCGTTGTATTGTTCAATTCCTGTTGTCTGCCCTTCAGTAGTGGACACGGATTCTACCAACCTAGGTCACCTCATTTTGTCAGATTCTTGGCCGCGTTGCCAGTCGTCTCCCTGACTATGGAAATGCTCGCTAATCTGGCTGTTTGTCATAAGCCATGTGCTCATGAAATTAGACTGGATGTACGCTTAGGGAGATCTATTGTGGTTAGCTCGAAGTCTTTGGTTTTGTGACTTGCATTAGGTTTTGTGACTTGCATTCAAAACCGTTGACAGCTGCATTCACAGTAACCACATGCGTTAGGGAGCCTTTTTGCCTACCTTGAGTAACGAAAATGAGGGATGACAGCTGAATTCCATCCAGTCAAGTGTTCATGTTGGACGTAACAAAAATCTGTTGTGAATACATTTTTGTACCTCTTCAGTCTGTGGGTTGAACTAACGAGCTGATATAACCCGGTCACAGACACGGTAGCAAGACATTTACTAGTGGTTGTGTTGTTTTACAAATTTGCGTCATCAGATGTTTGTTGCTAAACCGTTTACCGGATTACTTGCAGAATGTGTACTGCCAGGTTGCCCAAACCCAATCAGCGGGAACATTCGAGGCGATCGCAGCACTAAAACACTCATTTTTCTGGCAATCTTGATGTTGTTATCGCTAAAGCATCTTGAATCAGACAACACTTTTCACGTTCTGTTTATAAGCATAGACAGTCAGGCCAAATGTCAAAGAATACCTGGGATTGATGAATTTCGACGAAATCTTTTAATATTATGAATGTGGGTTCAAGGCTTGATGTTCTCAGTTGCTCCTATCCAGGCTTGAGCAACCCAACCAACGTGTTGCCTAGTGGGTGTCACGATGCCCCATTCCGTCGTTTGTAAGAGTTATGGTTTCACTTTTCTGCAGCTGGCGAACAGCCGGTGAGAACTTTCCTTCCGTGCGTAATTGACCTCGCTCGTCAACACGCGATTGCCCTGGATTTCTGTGAATGTATACCTTTGTATCCGTGCCTGTTGATTTTATACTTTCGCTCCACCGGGTCCATCAAACTTAGTCGGATTAGATGGAGCGAAATATTTCGGAGCGATGGATATTTCTTGACCTTTGCTGTACGGTTTACTAATCCCTCCTTGTCTTATGCTTACCGAGCATTTTTAACATGTTGCCTCCATAGGTTTCTAAGCGTGTTGTCGCCACTTTCCTCACGAAACACGCTTTGAATGAACACTAAAAGCAAAACAGCGACAACGGTGTCATAATCCAATCTAAAGCTGTGTATCATTTCTGAGGTTGTTGCGTGGGCGCGCCTGGTGCCGCGATGTCGATTGATAATAAAGTGATTATCACACAGAGACGTTCGTAAAGCCCCAAATACAGAGTTTTCAAAAGTCCCTTTCACCTGTTCTGTTTTTCTTTGTCGTTTGCCAAAGTACAATGTTGTACACTTTGGGCAACAATGTTCTAGCTGAACGCTCATTGTTTCAGGTTATATGTACTACCACAGGTACTTACAACGGTAATAATATTTTAGCAGACGCTCCACAATGCAGCGTTACCAAACCGCACACACTAATCATCTTAATTATTCCTTCACAAACGACTTTCAACTATGTGCTAACTTTAAATGTTACGTCGGCGAATATTCTGCTTACATTTATCAGGTTGATAGTTCTTCTCCCTTTACATGACAAGCGTAAACACGGTTTGTGGATATTGCAGGATAGATGCCTCCCACTCCATTCATTCTCTCTGGTGCAGTCATCCTTTTTTATATTCTGCATGTCTCTTTCAAACTTCCAAACATGTAGGCTCAGCGCCTTTGTATGCAGCGAGGTGAGTTTTGGCGCGCTATTTCTCTCGAAGGTTGGCGGCCGTTTCACTTTTCCTACTTCGTTTCCTCTCCGACTGGCGTGCCCACAAAAGTGGACGATGACATGACGGAAGAGTGTGTGGATATGTCGTGGCAGCCAGATACGCACATACGGAATCACACGCAAGTTGCCAAGATCGATCAGTCTGATCTGATTGTGCCGGTGGAAGATGAACTGGTGGGCAATACGAACCGCGTGCTGTACAAAACTGTCAGTTGGTGGAACGCGGAGAATGTGAGTCAATGAATTGCTGTGCCTATTTTGTGCTTTTTTATTGTATGAACCGCTGCGGCCCTGGTGGTTGTATGCTCACGCTGCGCTACCAACCGCGAAGTTCACTTGTAGCTCAATGACGACGACGCTGACCACCATTGGGCGTTTGCTCAATAATTATCCGGTCTAAAACTCTTACTCCAATTACGTTCTCTCTTGTTGCACTGCAGGATTTCGGTTTCCATGTGGTACGCTAGACCACGAGTGAAAAGCTAGATACCATCCAGTTGCCAGAACCTACCACCTAGATGTGCTTAAAGTAACCAGGTGGGAATGTTTTGTCCGATCATTCTTCTCACCCTTCTAAATACGAATTCCTTTTTCATCATTGGTGTTCGGTCATTCTCCACTTTCTAGCCAACCTTGCATCCCTACGACCGAGCCATTTACGCATCACTTTCTGGAAACTTATCAGTACTAACTCGAACTTTGCCAGCCTCCTGGACTGATCTGGCCTGGGCACATTGTCGTGCTATGGTTGAGGCTCGAGTAGACTCTGCACTACGTAGGCTGCTTCACACAGGACCGAGAGCAAACACTTTGGTAAGTTTTTCAGATCTGCCCAAAGCGTTTTATGTAAACAACTTCTGACCTCGTCTCAACATCCCTTGACCGTTTAACTGATACGCCAGCCTTAACGCAACTCAGATTACTGAGCTGGTAAAATTTGTTGGAATCCGCTCAGTGCCGATGATTTGTCTTGGTTTCGAAAAGTATCAGATATGCCATGAATATCAGTTTACTAGAACATACTGTATTCCCAGGTATAGTTCAGCGCGTGCACTTGACCCAGCCAGTTCATAGTAGGGGGCGCACTTGCGCACGCAGATAATTTAGTTTAACAAACGATTGAATGGATTCTACGCTATGTTAACGTCACTCAGAAAGTGGACCGGTAAAATTAGCTGACGTATGAACGAACATCACGCATGCCTTAATAGACGGTCATACACGTACAGTCGGAGCAAGGTGCCTGCAGTGTCCACACGCCCGGCTTCTCTGTTTGTATCTGAACGCTGGCTTTATTGTTTAAACTGTGCGTGGTTTTTTTCCTGTTTTTCTAAACAAACATGCACACTTTTTTCAAAACCTTCTAACCTTTTTTCGCGAATTATTCTACAAGACCTGTAAGTTGTCGGCTAGTGTGTTCACGATAACTCATTTTGGTTAGCAAGTTAGGACTCCCTCAAACACCGTTTATCCATAGAAACATCTGCATTTCACTTTTCTATCCCTTGTCGAGCTGTTGCTCGCGCTTGGCGGTTTATTCATTTGTACCGGTTGAGGCACCAGGATTAGATGTCGGTTTGGGAGCAAGGCATTGTTGACTAAGAACCTCCGAATGTAAGGTGTGCCAAGATGATTCAGATTAAAAAGACTGGGAGCTATGAGCACATGTACATTCAGAAGTCGTCACCCATTGATGGGTGTGTGAGGTGGCTACCTTTTTAGACATCGTCCAGGAAAGGAAATGACCGAGTATAGACTCGAGGTAATCTTGAGTAATGCTCCTATGATATCTTTCTATCCACTTTCACCATCTTCTAACAGTTTTTGCAACCGAACTCTTATCAAGCTCGCTTCCTTGTCCTTTTCTGAATTCATCCCCAATATGCAGATGGGATTTTGAAAGTTGAGTATTCTAAAGTCTGATGGGTAACCGATATCATTCGAGCATGGCATACACTTGATTGTTGTATTCCCATCCAGGTAGATCAATCTGACCTTTGCTTTCGAAAAGATTTTATAGTTTAAACCCAATCGCTTGATGCGCACGCAGGCTGCGGTTCAACTTCTTGTCATTGAAGAGATGTGCACCACTGATTGGCTCGAACGAGAGCGAAACTCGAGTCCAGGACGGACGTGATATTCTATGTGCGTGTGGAAGCTGCAACCAAGTTTCAGCAGTGTTCTCTTGAAGTTGTCCATTCTGTGAAATCTGCTTTCCGGTGGTGCCTGTTATCATCGTTTTGACTAGGTCCGGTTATTCCAGATTCAGGGGTCCGTTCCTGAAAGTATGTGAGCCTTACAGAAACCCGGCGCTTAAAAATACTACTCATCTGTACCTCCGAGTATCACACTGAGAATTACCCTCCGACACATGTGCTTGCCATTACAAACGGCGTCGTCTTTTCGTGTTTTTCTTATCAGGAATATCACAAATATCCTGTTTTCAAACTGTCATTTGCGTTTAGCGCCAAACTTAGATCGTCCCAGCCTTCGAGTTAGTGCCAACAACTAGTACTGTGGTATTTTGATGGTGATAGTGTATGATCGCGGATAACAGGAACTGTTTCCACTTCACCACTCTTCCGCCGCCTCATAATGTGCCCCACTTTTTCACTGCTTTCTTAACCATTTTTCCTATGTCTCATTGCCATCCATCAAGGCGTTGACGGGCAAAACACAACCAGCATGGCCATTGGATGGTGGGCTAGCTCTACCGGAATCTGCCTGGGTTCCCAAGGATTGGACTATCGCGGACGCTTTTACAAAGATTGATGCAAGTTTGGGCTGGTCTGCTCTTGGATTCCTACAGGCAGCTGCGTCCTCTTTTCACAATCTATCCATGGAGACTATGAGACGGTCAGCATTGACTGATTTCCTCTCAGGGGATACGCCTCAGTTACCTGCTGTGTTCAAACCTAGTGAAAAAGGGCTAAGCGATGAGCCTGCATTGTCTGCACTGCTTTATTGTGTATTCTATGCGACACAGCAAGTTGTCATGCTTCGTGAGTATGAGGGTAAGTGATCGTTCGTTCGTACTAACTTGCCACAACATTTTCAAATTCCAGTCATGCTACATTTAGGCTTCGCTTATCTCCAAGCTACTCCAATAGGGCATGCTAACTTGCCGTGCTTGTATGCGTTAATTTGTTATCACTCCGCTGAATTCATGAAGGTAGATGTGAGCACTACTTGCGGGGACCTCATAGATACGACTTGTTACCAATCTACGTATGTAGCTACCTTGGGAGTCGGAATTACAACTATACCAAACGTTTGTGATTGTCAAATCAATAAACTGTCGTGAGTATTTTCGTCCTTGTTCAGACTCTTCTCATAAAAATAGTGGGACTAAGCTTCGAACAAGCAACCGACATGTGAGAAGCTTCTCTCAACTAGACCAAATGCGCTCAGTCCTATCCTACCGGTACTCTTCTCTTGGGTTAGTCTGGCATGTGAACCACTTACAATATGGAATTCTTCAGCGACCACCTGACTCACCCTAACGCGATGGTCAAACGCACTAATATTGTGACGAAATTTTTATTTGTTTAATTTTTCTGTATGGAATTAACTGTACATATAATTGCTGTGGTGATTGCACTTTCAGGTAGTTTCAAAGCAGTAAATTGTATATTGAGTGTGTTGTGTGGGTTTGTTACCGAAAGCCATTTCTCACGGAAGCGCCTTTTTTCAACTTAGTTTCCACATCTAAACGAGAGATGGCTGTTGAACTTGACGTGAAACAAAGCGTAACTTGACGAAAGGTAAATAGAAATGCACGTGAACCGTAGTAACCCGAACGCAATCAAAACTACAGAGAAAACATGATTATCACGGAGGCGATGCGTTCGCATCCGTGCCAGCGATAAAATGCAGGCTCTGAGTCGTAATGCTGATAAACAGTTTTGTAACCTTGGTCTGTGTCGTAGAAATTAGTTCAGTAAGTGGTCGGTCCACCAATCAGCAGTAAGTTGAGACGAGGACGAGGAAAATGATTCTTCGCATTAATATCGCGAGAAGTGAGGGTTGAAAATTTATTTTTCGGGAATTCCTCGAAAAGTAACAATCCCCAGGGAACTAGAACGTTCCCCTACAGTTTGAAGGAAGTGACTTCATAACGATTTACGGACTCAATTTATACCATGACTTTGGTAGGTTTTTCATCATATTGATACTTCTGTTTCACTTCAACCTAACAACCAACAATGGCCTGCTACCCATGATGTTCGTCCCGTACGTGAAGGACATCAGTGAGACAAAAAGTGATGTGCCACGTTATCATTATCCTTCTCAACTTCGAGTCTTACCCATGAGTACTGTGGCTCGCACTAATTTTGATCTTGACAATGATTCGGCAGAGTAACAAACAGATACAAGTGTTTATGTGACAAAAACGAACAGAAGGAGGGTTCAAGGCTTAAAAAAGCCAACAATCTTGCAGATACAATGTTGCCAGCAACTGCAACACACTGGTCTGTCGGAATGTGTTTCAGACTATTGTTGTGTATGTTCGCGAAATCCCCAACTCGGTAGAGGGCAATTACCAATTTGCTCAGTGCGATGAACAGGGCTTCCATTACCCGTGACAGCATCATCGTTTAGCCACCTTATGATTTATCGCAACCATTAACAGCTACACTGAACACTGTGCAGTACAACGAATTCCTCGTTGGCATAGAGTGTGCCTGAAGATTGTGCTCGGGTATCGGCGGCGACCTTACACATTCTCTAAACGTGCGCTGGTGGACCGTCACGTTGCTCAGACAATTGATCCATTCGACGCTGGTGAGGTGACAGAGCAACGGCGGTCGAGTCTATATGCATCTTTCACACGAATGGGCTGGAACTCTGAATCGGCCTTCACGCATTGTAAACTCGGTCCTTATTCGATGAATGGAAGTCATTGTGACACCATAATCGTCGGAGATTGGAGACCGCGCTTCGTGCTTTAGTTGTCCTCGTGGGCACCTCGTTAGCAATGTCATAAGCCGACGAGATGACATTAACCGACTAAGTGAAGCAATCTACGACATCGGGTTGCCTGCCTGCCATCACTAAGACGGCGTCTGTGCTAACGAAATCTGGTAACATTTCACACTTCGAAAGTGCAAAGCGCATGCTACACATACCAGCCATATCATTTAGTATGTTCAACATGGTCTGCATGTTTTTTGCGGTAGAACTGTGTAAAGCAGTGTCTTCTGTATGCTCAATAGCATCCAGCCCACTACCCCGTGGAAACTCCACTACAAGATCCTCGGAACATTTCCGTGCTCCTTCTTGGATGTCGTCCACCACGTAGTGGAAAAGGGAAGAGAGATCGGACACTGTTTATCCGAAGGCCCTTAAAGTGGAGAATGCTCAAGATAGCTACTGATAGATGTTGTGGGTTCAGAGTATGTATATAACCACTTCACGGTATGTTTGGAGTGTTTCGTTCCTGATAGCGTTTACAACACAATCTTCTCCTGTTGAGTGCGTTCGTATTATTCACAAAGTGCTCGTTTTATGGGAGGCCAGTTTGCACGTTTTTTCCTGGTACACCTTGAAAATGCGCTTAAACCTTGGTGATGCTAACTTGATGTTGTTTGGGTGTTTTTTAGTGGGCTTCAATGAATGGAATTTTGGAGTGGCGTTTCTGGGGTGTGGGGTTGTCACCTTGGTTTATCGTATGTTAGTGAAATTGTAGCGAGAAGGCGCCCAGCAAAGCACACTCTTTATTGTCCAAATCGCCAGTCACATGCAACGAGCGCTCTCTCGTTTATGAGTCATAACTCCAACCCGCAACACCCCCCGGTTTCCGTTCACACGTCGTGTGATCGGCGCCTTCTATCGGGGGGTTTTCCGCTTGCCATTCCTCGTCTGTTTGTCCGATTTCCTTGCGCGATGGTTGGTCCGGCTGCTCGTGCTGTCCGCCATCCGCCCAATGTTGGCCTTGACCGTATTCCAACATCGTATCGAGATGTTCCTCTAAATGTTGGAAAAACTACGCCTCCGTTCTGGCCGTCTGTCGTATTTCGCCTGCCCTGCCTCGCCCGTTGGTCCGATCCATTCGAGCGATGACTCATCCGGTCGCGCACGTTGTTCTTGATTCGATCGCGGAGGCTTTTGAACGTACCTCCCCCGCGTTGAGGTATTCGACCGAGCGTTCGAAAACTCGCACCTCCGACCTGACAATCCACCACAGAATGTATGTTAGACCGAGCTGTCAATCGTTAGTCCCTTGTGCTGTGATGATACTGTCTTCTTGACCGGTCTTTTGCTGAGCTGACCTGTCTGTGCGCAATATGTCTCACTGGAAACTGGCTCGCATGTTGTAGGGAGAATGCTCATTGCATGAAATCAACAGTGTTAGAAAGCCAACCTAGGCGACCACATCATATACGACATATTTTACTGTGTAATCCCTAACACACGAGGAAGCTCGTTTGCCGTGATTTTGGAGATCATCACACAAAATTGTTAACACTGTTAAGGAAACATCCACTGAACTGTTATAAAGTTATTTTGAAGAGACCCAGTTGCTTTCGTTGGGCTCGGACGAACGATTAAAACAGCCTACTCGGGCGCGTCAATTGCTCTGCCAATCGAGATACGAATGTGTGACGGAAGCTCATAAATATCACCGTCACCTTTGGATTACCAAACCTCCCACACCCTTCACCAGTAATACATTTTCTGTCTACCGTTCACCTCAGTAGCACTGAATTAGTCTATCGTCCGCTGTCGTGTTACATGCAATGAAGCTGTTGTTTGTTTGCTTTGGAAGTAATAGAGCCGTTGTGTGTACAAAAAAGATGTTTCAAAACATTTTCCTCTCGACACGATAATGTTAGCCATCTTAACCTAGTTAACCTCCCCCTAGGTACTAAGATGTTGGGCCAACTTTGTATTTTGGTTACAAACGTTTCATCATCAAACGAGGTGACATCATCAGTGCATATGTGTTCCAGCGTGTAGGTTTGGTCGTGCGGTTTGGTGATGTGTGATGGATACCTACTACAGTGCCACAGAGCTCCCAAGAAATGAGGAAGATTACTTCTACCGAGTTTTTCTTCACAACGGATACTTACGAAATTTCACTAAACGTAACTTTCTGCAGAAGGCGAAAGATTCAGGCCTTACGGAACCATCAACGAAACGAATTGTACTACCATACATCAGAACCGTGTCAGAAATGACTCAAAGACTCCTGAGACCACAAGGCATCACGCGGGCGCACGAGCCAACGACAGGGTTACGAAGATTACTACCGTAACCAAAGGAAAAACTCAAACTCGACGATAGAAAAACGCTGCACATAAAATTCAATGTACTGACTGCGAACAACATTACCCCGGACAAGCGGGACGGGGATTATCAACACGAATTTATGAACACGAAATGGTCATCACGAAACCTGATCGATTTTTCCTGATATCCGTCCAAGAGGGCCAAACGGGACACCAGAGCACCACAGAAGTCCTTACTCAAGCAAACCTTAGATACACAAGAGAATTTCTGAAAACTTGGTACTCATCAACCGGTTAAATAGACATCGAAATGGACAATACCTACGTGCCAATGCGAATCAAAGATCTGAGAGGTAAACGCTGCCAAGCCGAAATGGCGACAAATACGAACGGAACAACTTGAACAGATCGACCAGTGATCAAAACAGGACAATGGGTAATCAATCCTATCGAACTCCAAATACGAAGAAGTGGCCCAACCAGTCAAAGGGCGCGGATCAACCAATCAGGCTCTAGGCGGAAGTCTGACAGCAGCAGGAAGCAACCGACCGGACCCCAACTCAAGGATTCGCGAAGTCTAAGAAATAACCAATCGGGTCTCAGGTCAAAGTTCAAGCGCAAAGAAAAGCAGCCAATGGTAATGTAGATTTGAGGTCAAAACAGCAGGACGTGACCAACCAGAATTCAGGTCAGCAGGTCAAGTCACTCTACTACATAAAGACAGACATCCACGACACAACCAAACCTCATGCCCAAACCTATACGTTGAAGCACTTACGCACTGATGATGTCACCTCCTTTGATGATGAAACGTTTGCAACCTAAATGTCAAGCTCCGCGAACATTCGAATTCCCAACTTCCGAAGAGAAGCTGCGAAAATTATCATCACTCTTTCTAAATGTCAAACCTTAACTTCCTTGTTTCCACCAGCTCCTGCTTAGAGGCACTATGCTGAACATAAGTTGCGCGATATGATCCTCCCTTTTTCGGATTACGGACTGCGCTATTGATTTGCGTGGTAAACTACTGTCGGATTGTCATTGGTGCAGTTTGTCCATGTCAATTTAAAAGGATCATCAAGTCTATTTGGGTTTTTCTTTTAAATTTGGAAGACGTCATTTTTGAAGTGGATCAACTTCACCAACACTTTTAAAATACTGTCAAATACACATTGTTGTTTGATTTGTAGCTCTTATCAATCGCACTTAATTGTCCGACTGAGGTCCGCAATTGTATCTCGGCTCTCAAACACAATAGGACTGCTGGTCCAGATGATCTCGAGCAACAATTTTCAAAGAAGATAGGGAGGTGTTAATAGAAACTTTGACTCAGTTGTTTCAACTCGTGTGGAGGAGGAAGTCCATCTCTCTGTGGTGAGGTCACTCGACAAAAGTTGTCATATTGAAGAAAGGAGTTCGGAGATGTTGTGAAAACCATAGGGGAAGTAGTTTCATTCCAGTCATTGCTAGTGTTCTGGCATCCATTGTACTTTGTTGACCCACTGAAGCTCCGAAGATGAACTCTGTGGAAGACCAGACAGAGTTTCGTCCTGGGCGAGGATGTATAGATCACATTTTTACTCTTTGCCAAATTCTGCGACAGCGTCGTGTGTACCGTCAGTCAACGTTTGCCATATTTCTCGACTGTAAGTTTCGCGTTCGATTCAGTGGTTCAGTCTACACTTTCAGAGTGGCTTCAAAGCAGGGTTGTGCCGAACAACTATGTGAACATACCATCGGCACTTTATTCCCATACTTCAACTCAGTTTCAGCATCAGCAGCGGCGTACGTCAGGGCTGTCAACTTTCACTCTTTTTGTTCAATTTTATCGTAGACGAAATAATGGAGGAATGTCCGCAGCATTCACAACATGTCGCTGTGGCCCTCCTAACTGTCGGGAGACTGACTGATCTCGATTATGCTGACGACAAGGGGCTTTTGTCTGACAACTTTCAGGCAGCACAAACAGCGTTAAACTTTCTGATAAGTACTTCGGAATACAATTTGCAGCCTCAAAATTCAAAGTACTTTCGCAAGATTGCTGTAACTACTTAGATTTTATGCTAGATAATGAAGTCATGGAGGTTGTGGACCGGTTTGTGTACCTGGGAAGCTGCATCAACGGCGGCGGTGGTGTAAGGAATGAATTAGAAATGAGTATCTTTGAGGCTAGGGCGGTGTTCGCTAATCAGAGTTACCTGTGGTGACAGAGTTGTATCTCTCTGAAGCTTATGGGTCCTGTATATCAGACGACAGTGAGGGCTGTATTACTTTACGGTAGCGAGTCTTGGCCGCTCAGGGTAGAGTACCTGAACCGTCTTAAGGTATTTGACCACCGATGTCTGCATTCAGTCGCTCTTATCAGGTGGCACCAGCGAGTAAGCAACGAGGAGGTTAGGAAGCGGGTGTTCGACGTTGATTGTCAAATGACCTCTACCGTTCAGTCCTTACATCTACAGAGACTTAGATGGTTAAATCATGTACTAAGGATGTCAGCTTATCATCTGCCGCACCCAGCACCCTCTGTCGACGCTGCTGCCGATTGGCGCAAGGTGTGAAGTGGACAGATGATAACCTGTCGTAGACAAATGACGTCGTCCACGAAGGGTTCGCCTCCCACGCTGAGGATCTCGTGACTCATACAGTTGGTAACTGGAGACTTCAGGTGGGATGGCGGCTAACCGACCTCAATGGCGTGGATGTTGTTGTGTTTGTCGAGTTGCCTGTGAAGTGAGTGCACCTAGTGACGTGGGGCAGTGAAGGCCGTGAGGAATCCATCTTGCTTATGACGCCCTACATTCACTTACAGTTTGGATGTTTGTTTGCAAGGTGTAGGCACCTTGATTTTGGATGTTTGAATGTAGACGTAGCTATTTTTGGTGGTTAGGTCCCTTCCCCATATTTTTTCTTGTTTCTTCTTGTACAGGGTTGCTTATTTCCCCCGTGTTTGTGTGGCAGTTAAACATCATTGTGAACCAGTGGTGTATTACTGTCTATGAGGATGAGGATGAATTGTCTGACCAACAGTATCTGCACTGCATATGAGCTCTTATAATTATATCAAATTTTGAAACAAATCATGCTTGTATAGTGAGATCAGATTCCGTCTCAAAGGTACAGGCCGTCTACTCCGTGCAACTTTTTGATCGAGCGGCTCATCTTTATGCAGTAAATCGAACAAAGCCTCTAACGGAAATCGCCGAATCAAATGGAAATTCACAATCCCTAAAAAGTAATCATTCGTGTCTGGTAACCATTTTCCCGATATTGTCTATAGGCTATCCTTCATAAATTTAAGGCGTAATGGTTCGGCTTTGAGGCCTAGCCACTGGCTTGACTAAAACAACCATATATTGCAGTCGGTTTTCAACACGATTAACCTGATCCAATTTCCGGATTGGTGTAAACAACTGGTCACCATCAACTGGAATACGGAAACTGCTCTAACTGCTTCGTGAATGGCCTAATGGTGTTGTGACTTTTAAATAATCATCCATCTTTTACATCGTCATTTAAGGTGCTTCGTCCGATTTCCTTTCACTCCCTTTCTCCTTGAAAAATGTTCTACTTCAATTTTCATTTGTCAGACTATCTGGTTGCGGTCGCCAATATCATGCCCCACTTAGTTTCGTCTGCGCTGGGCGGTCACTCGCTCTGTGTGGACCCGAATGGTTTGTTGCTGCCTCCAGTGGTCCGTGGGACCTCAGGTACCCAGAACACCATTATTTGCCATTGCCTCCGTTTTCTGGCTCACTTTGTACTATTTTTGCGCGCTGTGGAGCCTGCAATTCCGGTATGTTAACTGGTTTGGATATAATCCTACCAATGTGTCTCACTGTACATTTTATGGTGTAACTTGCTTTTCACACCCGTTTGTTACATTCACTCTTTTAGGATGAGCCTTTCGCACAAATTCTCAAGGCATATCTGTCCGTTCTGATTGTGGACCATCGTGCTGATTTGGTAGCCCATTACACGGCTAGTTTACCCACAACAGCTTTGCGAATCCACTGGTATGCTTCTTTCCTAACCGGTAGGTTGTTCTGGCACTAAAGGAATCCTGTTGAAATATGTGAATGCGTGATTTGGGAGAATTGTTTTTGTTTGCTATATAGCCGTCATTAAAAATATCCTTTGTCTTATTTATTCTTTATTTTCTTTGTTGATACTATTATGAGAGGGACAATCGATGAATCCCGCTTCTCTCAGTTGGTAGTCTGGTGGCTGTTGAGTGGGCAGATGTCGTCGCGTGGTCTACTTATTTGGTAGTCAGCGCATAACTTATTTTTAGCCTTCAGCTTCAAGGTATGCTGTTTTACTACTTAAACTGAGGTGGTTAAATCTCCCTCTCCACTGTTGAAGGTCATCCGTTAAGTTAATTTTTTAGTATTTGCACCACGCAACAACTAATCACGTGTGTGCTACTCGATACTGCCAGTTTACCCACTGCTGAACAAAAAACAGTGGTTAGCCACACTTTGAACGCATCCTGATGTAATTGGTAATGTGAGTCGCTTGTATTAAACTTACCTTTCGCTCGCGAATGTTGTTCCTTTGAGCCTTCCATGTGGCATCGGCTTTCTCGCTTGCTGTGTGTGGAATGTTTACAAGGACGTTAGCAGTGTACGCATCATCCGCTACAGTTCAGCAGCAGGGACTTCAGTCAGCAAGGACTTCATATATGTAGCAAGTGTATGTATGTTTTGTGCCGTTACACAGGTCGGTGATCTTGTTCTTTCAAAAAAATGTTCCTTATAATCTCTGTGTTTTCAGTCGCCGTTGTCTTCTTCGATTAATCTGGTTAAACCAGAGTGATCACTTGAATAAGTCCTTATGTGATTATTGAAGCTCACTGTCCAGTCAACGAAGTATATATATTATATATTATTGCACCATCTATCGTATCAGTCGCTGCTCGATGTGGCTTACTGCTTATGGGATCTTTCATTATTCCATTAGTAAAGGTTCAGAGATGTCACCTGGTCGTTCACAAATTGCCAAAGCTTATCAGCTCGTATTATAGCGATCTCAGGGTATCTCAGTGAAACTTTGAATGATTTCAATGAGTGATTATCGAGTTGAGCCTATTTGGGCATGAATGTTCTGCAGGCATCCAAACCACATGTTACCTAACGCAGTTCCACGCCGAACCCGTCGCACACCTACGATACAAACTCGTTCGGTGTTAAATCGTTTTTGCAATCGACTCGACTAACAACCGAACAGCTGATCTTCGACATCTCTACTGAGGTGCGACAAAGTTGCCCAGCTTCCCCTTTCCTATTCAACTTTGCAGTAGACGAGACCCTAGAGTGCGCCATGACAAACTACGAGTGTGATTATGTGGAACTGTTTCTAGGTTTTCGAATCCAAGATTTAGAGTATGCAGACGACATTACAGTAATCTATGAGAATTCACAGGTTACCCAGAGAGTCTTGGAGGGATCAGCTGCACTTTCTGAGTTCATGACTGGCAATACCGTTCGCCTGTTCTCACCGCTGATGGTGAGACGTTGAAGGTAGTCGAGAAGTTCGGGTACCCTAGGAGCTGCATCGGCGCTGATGGAGTGCCTGATGCGATGGAAAATCGCATAGCATAGCGTTTGTCAACTTACGCCATCTGTGCTATCGGCATGACCCAAGTCCTTCTATGAAAGGCGGAATGTACAATGCCACTGTGACAGCAGTCCCATTATATGGTTTCGGACCCTGATCCATTCGAGCGGAGGATTGTCACAGTGTCCGTTTTCACCCACCGGTGTCTGCAGAGCATTAGCGGTGTGTGATGGGAACACCTTGTCAGCAGTGACTTAGTTCACCAGTGTCTTCGGAAAGGATGGGATGTGTGGCCCCCTGTACATATTGGTCTCGTTTTACAAGCTTCGTCGATTTGGCCACATCTTATAAATGCTAGCCTCCCACTTGGCATATCGTACGTTGTTTGTGAGTAGTGGGTTGAGTTGGAAGTGATAGCTCGGTGGCTAGCGTATGACTCAAGTTAGGATATGAGGGCACTGACACTAAGGCACGTTCCCCACTTCCAGATTGGGATCTAAATTACGATGAACCGCTTTGGCTGTGTGTGCTGTCTGATGTTACGAAGAGTAGAAGTCACTATTGTTTGTTGTGTGAATCTGTGTGTTACATTGATATATCTCCCTCTCTCCATCCACGTGCTTCTCCTGCTTTACCTTCTTTCTTCCTTTTCCATGGTCTTATACACCTGCTGTCTCTTACGGTTCTATACATGACAACGGAAAATCTAACACATCTGTCCTGATTTGACGTGTGCCACTAAATCGCCCTTTAGTGTGAAAACTTTAAGTTTAACTTGAGTTACAAGGAAATACCTAATGTTCACGGTCATTCATCATTCCATTGTTCATTTCGTCGTTATTGGGACTGATCGCTCAATGGTAGCTAGAACCGGATGACACAGCAACTATTTATTCAGAAAGACGACCTGTATGTTTTAATAACCCTTCGAACACAGGCTCATCAACATATAACAATGATTCGGAAACTCCACTGCCTACTGATAAGTTCTTGTGTGGTATACACACTGTCTCCCGGATTGCTAATTAATGTTTCTTATGCCTTTTCCCGGTTACCTCAATACCTCAGTAAGTCGTGCCTCCGCCTGATTACCCCCGCTATACTACTGTAGTGTGACCATTCATTCTCTGCATACCGCGTCTGTTGGATAAGAGATTCGGCTGGAATCACAGAGGTTTCCCGATTTATGCCTATTTATCTCTACTAGATAAGTTCGAAATTGAACGAAACCGGTCACAATAGGTTAGTTTGAGGATAAATATCATAAACTCTTATACACTTGCAATTCAGTGGTAGTGCACGTAGCGTACTTTCTCACGCTATGTCATCGTCATAGACAGCAATACGTCAGTGGTTCTCACTATTGCTTAACTGCTACCCAACTATGTAGAAAAGGACGAACTCTGCACAGGAGTGGAGAGGAACAAAGAGGATGAGGAGGAGACGTAACTACTAAAAACAGCCACGTCTATATTCAAACATTCCGTATTATGGTGCCTACACCTTGCAAACAAACACACAGTCACCCATCCATAGAGAACATTTGTTTTGTTTATTACTCTTCTAGCGAAAAATTCAGCATGAAGTAATGCTACGACTAACTGGACTAGCCATGCATTATAACAATCCAGACTTTCTGTATCCAGCAACTCGTACTTTTCGCTAGTTAACGACAGCGTAGTGAGCTCCGACGATCTGTGCGTTCAAGTTGAAGACGTTGGATTCAATTCCAGGTTTTTCACGTCTTCCTGGTTATACTTTTACTTCCCGTTCATAACACAACACATTGATTAATATGGCAATCCACATCGTGATCTTGTACATGATGCACAATTTAAGAAAATGCTCTGGCGTTGACTGCTTGGATAATAGACAAGAAACTCCAGTTTGAACCTTGAAACTCGTGTACACACCGGACAGGCTGCAAACTGTTTGCTGTGCAAGCATTTGTTTCATTGTGGTCCTAATACATCCGATCGAACTTAACACCGATTGTCAATCATGCGGTCGTTACTTCAATTTCGAGTTAGCTCGACTTTACGTGCTTTCTTGAATTAATTAACGTCATCGCATCTAACCCTATGCCCATGACTCAGTATGTTTATGTTATATCGCGTAGCGACAGAGTGGATGCAATTGAACTGAAGCGATTCCTACGACGCAGTGATATGGTACGCACTGTTTTACCCCGATGAGCCGATTCCCCCAAAGCCGACTATGAAGGGAAAACACTGGTCTCCCAAAAACAGCGTTTATTTTCGCATCCCGAAATTCCGAGTGCCGAGGCCCCTAGTGTCGAAAAGCCGAAGTCAAAGTACAAAATGCAGCTCTTGCGTTTTTATAGCTGGTCAAGCCATCGGGTGAAATGAACAAGCTAACTAGCGTCCAGTATGTGAGTCTGCGTCAGAGGTAGAAAAATTGTTGGTACATCAAAGGAATTCGGCTTTACAAAAAAAACGGTAAATGCTCATTCCAGTTAGTGGATAGTTTTTTGGGGGTATTTGACATCCCCAACACCTCCCTTTTTTAGAGTATTAGTATCGGGGATTCTTGGGATTCAACTGGAAGCGCACAGTAGGTTTTCTATTGTGGCCAGGTTTCCATGTTCCATAATTTGCGCGGTAATCTCTGGCGTACACGGCTGACCGCACTTCAAATAAAGGTCCATGCTTCGCCGGTGGCGTCTTTTGATAAGCCGTGGTTCTCGGCAGCATGGCGTGGAGCATTGTCCGAAGTTTTCGCCCCATGAGTGCTTCTGTGGGAGGCAGCTGACTTGGTGTGGCACAGTTGGGAGTGGTTCTGTAGGCAATCAAGAACTTTCGGAGGATCTCTTCCGACGTTCCCTCTCCCTGTGACTTGAAAAGCGTACAGCCTGACCGCTGGACTGGGGATGGTAGGGTGGAGAGCGTATATGACAAATGGCATTAAGCGCGCAAAAATTCTGAAACTCACGTGATGTGAACTGTGTGCCATTGCCTGATACGATGGTCTCCGGGAGTCCATGTTGGCAAAATATTCTCTCCAACACCTGCAAGGTCTTCGATGTGGTCGGGGGAGATACAGTGGCGATCCCCGGCCATTTGGAATAGGCATCCACGAGAACCAGATAATGTACTCCGTTGATGGGACCAGCGTAATCAATGTGTATCCGAGACCAGGGTGTGTCGGGTTGCGGCCAGGGTACCGCTGCCAAGCGAGGATTTTTTCAGCTGCTTGTTGATCGGACAAAGCGTGACTCACGTGATTACACATTGTGTTGATGGGAGTGTCCGCCAAACCCAATCGATCAAACCGGTCGAGGCCAAGTAAGTTGAGTTTTGGTGTTGTCACGAAGCAGGATCCGTGAAACGTTTTACCATGGAATGAAACGCAGCAACGCATCTGACCCGTGAGTGGAACGTGACCACCACTGTTTGGCCTCTTTTACTGGAGGTTGCCCGAGCGTGTGCCAGAGTTTCTCCGAAATGATCGTTATGTCGGATGCAGTGTCTAACTGTAACCGGACTGGCTGACCATTGATATGAAGGGTTATGAACTTACGTCGGCTTGGGGCGTTGTCTTGGAAGACTCTCATCAAGGTCTTTTTGTTGCCGACTGTTGTGGATCGTGACTTAGATCGCGACTTCGATCTGGACCTTTAGCCAGCAAGTGTACGTTGCTGACCTGAATGTCAATATCCTTCTTTATGGCCGACTGAATTGCATTGCCGACATCTGTGTTGTTTGAATGGGCAGAACCTGACGAAGTGCCAGGCCCCACAGTGCCAACATGCTGCCGGAGGCTTCTTCCCAGTTTTCGGGCCGTTCGGGACAGATGGTGTATTGCGTGACGGGCCGGGGTTGCGCAATTTGGCAGTAGAAGGATGTTGAACCGCATGAACTTCGGTACCACCTTGGCCGCCAGACTGGACCAGAGTGGTGTTATGCTTCAAGTTTACCAGTCGTTGGTACTCTGTAGCCATGTCGTTCAAGGTGAGACTTGGTTCCCGTTCCAAAGAGTTCAACGGCCGGGTGCGTATATCAGCCAACCTTGGAGATTGGGGACTGCATATCAGCATCAGCGACTTGAATTGATCGTCCATCAGGGACTTTAGGTTGAAGCCTTCACATTCACGATTTACCAGTCCAACATGCGTCAGGAAATCATCAGAATCGTTCATTGCCAGTTTGAGACATCTGTAACGAATATTGAACAAAGAAGATTGATCACCGAACAGATGACTAAGCGATCTGATAGTATCCTTGAAATTGCGGTCTCAAGGTTTATCAGGCAAAATACTGTTGCAATACTTGTCTAATTCAGCTTCATCGAGCTTGCGAAGTAGATGTCTGACTTTCCATTCATCGTCGTGGCCAGCGAAATCAACTGTAAATAAATCCTCATAACGCCTGAACCAAGTGTCAAATGTAACATTTGAATCAGGATCGTAATGGAATTCCGATATACTGTTGCACAAGGCATCAATCGACGGTGCGTTCATAGCTGTAAGTTGTGCGGAGGTTTCCTTGGACTTCGCAAGCATCTCTATCAGCTTAAGCTGCTGCTCCAATAACAATTCCAACTTGGATGGGTCCATAATAAACCAACAAACGTCGCCAAAATTGTTATATCGCGGAGCGACCGAGTGGATGCAATTGAGCTGGAACGATTCCTACGACGCAGTGATATGGTACGCGCTGTTTTACCCCGAGGAGCCGATTCCCACAAAGCCGACTACGAAGGAAAAACACTGGTCTCCCGAAAAGAGCGTTTATTGTCTCAGCCCGAAGTTCCGAGTGCCGAAGCCCCTAGTGCCGAAAAGCCGAAATCAAGATACAAAATGCGGATCTTGCGTTTTTATAGCTCGTCAAGCGACCGGGTGAAAAAAGACAAGCTAACTCGCGTCCAGTATGTGAGTCGGAGCCAGAGATAGAAAAATTGTTGGTACATCAAAAGAAATCGGCCTCACACAAAACGGTAAATGCTCATTCCAGTTAGTGGACAGTTTTTTTCGGGGGGTGGGGTGGTATGTGACACCCCCAACAGTTTATGGCTTGGCAGCAAACGCATTTCAGTGGAAAAGTTGTAGGACACGTTTTTATTCAACAGCTGAGTTGCGATTGCTCCAGAACCAAAACTGATCACGGGAGCTCGACATCCCAGTGTGAACCAGGATAATTGAGTGGACAAGAATGTCTCGATGTGTGACAACTGGAATTGAGGGTACCTGTCTGTGACTACAACGACGTGAGAACATGATTATCGCTTTCCCGCTGTGAACAAATTCTGCGATCTCACTGAGGCTGTTTGTGGTGAACATCTTTGTTTATTGTGGGCACGGTTTGTGACTTTTTTCTTACCACCTAAACGATCGCAACTTTGTGCACAATGGGCCGAACGGTTCTTACCAGTGTGCAGCCCTTGTATTTGCGATTTTCTTATCCACCTTGGACTCATGGTTTTTTCTGACTTCTCATCTGTCTTATAACATATGTAACTTCGTCTGTCCATGTTGTAATAAGTGATTTTAGTGACCGCTCGTTACAAATTAATATTGAATCGAGATCATTAACTTGTAATTAGTTGATCGAGTTTCAGCAGTCACTTTGCAGGCCCCGTCGACCATAGTCTGCTTTTCATCCGTGAATTCCATAGTTGTTTCTGTTCCGGGTTTACTGACGACTTTTGGCCGTTACTATTGCTAACCTTGGGTTATAATTATGTGCATTCTCATGCTGTTGCCTATTAACACCCAGTTGCCCATTTATAGTGTAGAGATGGCGTTGTAGTTTATTCACGTAGCCTCCACGTTTTTACTGACACCATAAACATCTTGGTGTCTTTGACCTAGATTCAAGCACTAGTGCAACGACATCTGTTTATGTTGCCCTTATCGTCCCGTCTCATACGTCATCCTTGCTTCACGCGGCTCAACCATACTGGTAAGGTTCACGTCACTGAACTCGATTGATTACCTGATATCTCCCACATGCTGTTCACAGTGTTAACCCCTTTAGGCGTCTGCCCGTATATCGTGAATGAGAAGACCATCCCATTCTGTGCCAGCTTCACGCTCCTAATTCTATCGGTTTTTCAATCAGTTTGCTTTGCATTGTCTATCGCCCCCATAGACATCACAGATGCCAGTGAGCGAGAACGCTGCCTTACTTTAGCCGTATCCGCCGGTTTTGATGTACAACGTATCACACGGGCAGTTGTGCGCATCCTTCGTGAACGTCAGCTTGGTCTGTCGGTGTCAGAAACAGGCCTCACTGACTCCAGGAAACCCGCCCCCACTCAGCTGCAGTTGGACGCGATGGAGAAGGCTCGACTGGCATCCATCTTACAGTCGGAACGTCTAAATCAGTTGTCCGATGCTGATAAAATGCGTGTGTTGTCATTGGACTGGCTGCTCTATGATCCTCGGCAGCGCGGTGAAGCTTTAGTGGTGGCTAATAGTCTGTTGCGCACGTTCATTGCGATCAAGTGTCTGAAAGCCGCAGAACAAGTACGATCCTTTAGTTCCTCTCTATTGTGGTCCAGTTTTCTGCCCATCTACATGTCCAAACGCTCATTGCAGTTTCCGTGTACTCTACGCATTTTCCTTTTTTTGGTTTTCTTGAACCCGTAACTTTGGTGCGAAACATACGCGGCTTTTTCACTGCTCGATTAGGAATTGGTAGTAGCTGCGAATTCAAGTTTCATCCATTTTTACCTGTTTTTGACGCTAATCTCAGGTTTCCACCATCGCCCTAGCTCGATCCAAGTTGACAGGCTGATGATTTTGGCCCACGATGTTATAATTTTTGGGCCCATAAGGTGAAAGTCACCGGTACTCATATCAGTGGCAACGGTCCTTACGGCGCAATCCAGGCATTTCTAATGCTCAGTTCTGAAGGTTGCGCACCATGGTCTATTCGACCCAGGCGTTTAAGGATATACGACTGTTTTGAGCCAGTGGTACGAATGACTCAGTGATTACCTAATCAGCGAACCAAAAACGGATGACATTCGCGTCAACAGCACTCGTTTAGACAATATTTTCCCTTTGATGAACCACTTGTCAGTGACAACTTCGTACTTCGAAAATGCCATTTTTGCTCGACTATTCTTCATAGCTTGTTTTATTTGTTCCGATATTTACTTAAATAATTCGATGCTTACTTGTGAATGGCAAGGGTTTTCCCTAATATAAATTGGGTATTACTTGCAGTTGGTCGCAGGTATCGCATTCCCGTAGACTTTCCAGCCAGATCCTTTCGAAAGATTTGCTATAACCTTATAGACCGTTTTATTACTCACTCTCCCGAAAAAAATGATGCTGTTTGATTTTACTGTGAGCATCCTGGTAAATATCATGTACGTGGTACTTGGTGAATACCGATTGATCGTCTGGTTACCATTTCTCACCGTTTCCTGCATGTGACCTGTGCTTGTTCATGGGATCCAGCACAATTTCGTTCGTCTCGGTATGTTGTACAACAAACACACAAGCACAATCTCAAAGTGATCGATTGGACGTGGGTGGCTAACTGATGGGTCACGATTACATTTCACTATGTTGAGTAGATACCGTCAGCATTCCCATAATACAAGGTGGTGCTGATTCAGTGCGAGTCACTATCTGGTGAACCTGAAGGAATACGTTGTTATTTTTCGATCACACCGTCAGTGTTTGTATCTAAGGCGACTTATTACGGGAACGATAAGTGAAAATACTGTGTTACTGATACTTACACATTCGAACGGACGAACGAAGGTATTGAGAAATGATGTTCAAATGCATGACCGATATCTGTCAAAAAACATGCGAACGATGCCTACCGGAACAACTTTTTCACCAACACTAGGCAAGCAGTTATTTTCGTGATACAGTCTGTGAAAGTGCAGCAAGTCAGAACAAGGATAGTTTTTTGAGAAAAAGACTGAGCACTGCAAACATCCATGTCTATTTTGTTTGCCAAAACATGTCGATCTTGACGTGTGCAAGGCACATGCGTAATCTCACATGCTTTCAAGGTTCTCTGATGAAGTTGTAAAAACCTTGCTCCCAGTGACTTCAACATGCCACCCGCACTGTGTGTTCACTTTGCACGGTAACAAGTTCGGGTTGTCGACCTGTTGATTTGAAAGTTGTTGATTGGTTTTCATACTTGGAAATTTGCATCAGCGGTGGCTAGGGTATGAGGGATGTAATAAAAGTTTGTATCTCTAAAGCTCGAGCGTTATTCACCAGCTTAGGACACATTTGGCTATAGAAGTACCTATCCGAAGTTTAAGCGTCCCATATATTAGGCGACTGTTAGGGCTGTATTGCTTTTCATGGTAGATGATGTGAGCCGTCTTTAAGTATTTGACCATCGATGTCTGTGTTCGACCGCTCGCATCAGCTGGTATCACTAAGCAAGCAACGAAGAGGCTACAATGCGGGTATTTGATAGAGATTGCCAAGCGATTCGTTTTGTTCAATCCTTAAACCTATACAAACTTAAATGGTTAAGCCGTGTACTCAGGGTGCTAGCTAGAAGTCTACATTCTCTGGCGATACTGCGACCAACTGGCATAAGGTATGAGGTGGACTGGTAATAACCTGGCCTAAACAAAGATGAAGTCAATCGTCAAGAGGTTGACCGCTATTGGTCAGGGTCTTCTTTCAGCATGGGGCCCTTGCAACTCACAGTTTCGGTGGCTAGAGACTTTACGTCAGATGGTGGCTTATCGGCTGATCACTGACGTGGATGCTGTGGTTTAGCCGAGTTGTCTGTGAAGTTAGTAAATTTAGTGACGCCGGACATTGAGCACCGTAAGCAAGCTAGCTGTCCTGCTGTTGACACTTTACAGTCACTCGTACCTCGGTTGTTTTTTTGCAAGGTGTAGATACTTTAACGTTGTGTTGGAATATTGTCATGGTTATATTTAGTGGTCGGGGCTCTTCTGCCCATCTTCGTCATGGTTGTGTGACAATTATGCATCAGCGAGAAGCACTGAGTTATTTTTGTCAAGGTAACAGTATTCTGGTAACTCATTTCAGCTCATTGACAACCAAATACTCTCACTTTGTTTGGTGAGGCCTTTCATTTGTGACGCCTCTACTGTTGTTTTTTTAACTCAAACTGTGTTCAACTTGTTAGACCACAGTCATTTAGTTCTCCAGCTTTTCTGCTTACCTTGTGAGAATCATATCCAGTGATCGCGTTACCAGTAACTAATTTTTTTGTTTCAGTATTGTGAAGCTGTTTACAGCCATTATGACGACTTTAAGTAACTCCGTTCACTCTGCCGGTTGGAGTCTCGAAATTCGCTTTAGATTTTTCGAAGGGTTGTTACATTTTGACTTTACGCTTTGACCCACAATTTCTTTGAACGACGCTAGTGTTTTCGTTTACTTCTACGGACAGATTTTGGACAGGTTGCCTCCTGGAACATTGGAGCGAGCAAAAATCATTTGTGAAGATTCCGGATCACCAAACTGGCTGGTGAACGCCATTCGCGAGCACGAGTGTTTGGTCTTGTATTTGGAAAGTCGGGTCAGTCTGGGTTCAGACTCTGGTCTGATTTTGAGTTTTTGCTGCAATAACTCCGTACGTAATGATGTTCGCTTGTCTAGGAAGATTACCGCATGTATTGCCACAACGTTCTCTAGGTTTTTATGGTTCAAATTCATTGCAGTTGGAGTTGTTTCAAAGTCTAAGTGCGCTAATGTTATTGTCTCCCATTGTTGACCTCTCTTCTGAGGCTGTTCGGATAATTTGCGGGTTGTTAATTTTGGAGCAACTAACTTGACTCGGATCGTGGTTACGAAATAGGAAGACCCTGACCGTTCCATTGAGCAAAATCGGTAGGTGTCGTCTTTTTGATTTGAGTCCTCGTGATAACTCAAATCGCTGGTTGGAAACGCTGTTCAAGGTGATGGTGTGCCGTAATCAATGGCGTACCTGCAGCCACACCATTTCTAGTCTTTCCGCTTAGTTTTATTGATTTCCAACTCTCTTAGTAACGTTTTCTTCTGCGATATTCCACGTCACTGTTGAGGTGAGCGGCGGCCCGAGCCGCAGTGCCTTCTGGTAGGCTCGTCGCTGCTATGACGAGGACGGTGCCTGGATGGCGTGAGCGTTGTTAATCTTAAGGTCACCTCCTTACTGTATGGACGTCTAATACTCTCTTCCGCACTCGATGGCGTCTTTGTCACCTACACCTATTCTCTCATCAGGCCTAGAGGCAATGCTTACGATTCGGCACAATTTGCATTGGTATTCGACTTTCTCTTCGTTTCACACAACCCTACCGTTGCATGGGTTTCCTGTTGATCGCGGCTAACTTATCGGATATTCAGGCTGTTTCAAGCAAGTCGTTATTATCGACTCGGTCTTACTAGCGGACACCAAAATTATTTAGGCTGTTTCCGGCATGCTTTCTGTGTTCAGCTATCGCCGCATGTGGTCATTTAACCTTTAATTTAGTTATATAATACCGATTCTTTTTGTTAAAATGTACAGTTGTATTCAGGGTCCATAGCATATAGCCTACCCGTGCCAGTATTGGTTTACCATCGTAACTGTTGAGTCTTTTTCCTTGTTTATCTCCATCAAGGATGCATTCGCAGATTGGTTCAAAGAAGCTCATTCGAACCGACCGATCCCACCTCCGGAACTCAACACCTCAGCTGCTAGTCATCTGTACGGATCTCGCGGTTTCACTGAACGCCTCCAGGCCGAAGAATCTCGCAAAACCTACGAGGCACGTTTAGAAAGATGGCGTCACGTGGTTCGACAGGACACAGAAGTAAGCCTCTCATTTTTCTCGCACATTTTTATTAACATTTGTCCCGTAAATTTATCGATGTTTTCGCTGTACACTGGTTAATCCAACTTTGTCCACCAACTCTTTCTGCTTAGATAGTCTCTCCTATCAATTTAAGACGTTGTCAGTTCGGCAGCAATATGTTTTACTGTTTTGTGCACAATCGGAGTTTTTATCGTTCGATTCCTGCAACCTGATAATACACAGCTTACTTATGTCCTTTTACACCGCATGGAAACGAACGTCCTGTGATTCGAAAGCTAATTCCATCGTCGGGAACATCATGTCCGTAGTTAACACTAGTGTTAAACGTCCATACACCCGTGAGAAGTAACCCCCGAATTTGAGGAAAATACAGAGAGAAGGATTGCTACTCTTTCAATTCAAATGCTAATCATCAACATGCCTACACTTTGCACAAAGTCGATGAAGTTATTGATGAGTGCAAGTCGACATCCAAAGCACACCGGTTTCCTTGTGGCTGTCATTGTTGCGCTTCCTCGGCCACACTGTGGCAACATTGACGCTTCTAGACCCAGTTAGTCCATCATTGATTTGGCATAATTGTTAACAAAATTCTTCAGCCTATCTTCGTTGACGTAGCTTCTGTCGAAAAGAAGCACTGGTTTCAAGATTCTTTCTAGTCAGAGCTGGTCCTTACCTGTCTTTACCACGACGAGAATTTTAACTCCGGCCACGCTTCCATGCGGCAACTGTGTAGACCCTTGTGCAACTGACACGACCTAATCATCGTCTGTAAACGGTTATGCCCAGATTGCCCGGTTGCTTTAAGCTGAAACCTACGGACCGTACTAAAGCGAACGGATAATCTGAAAACCATTCACGACCGAATTTATCTGAGCGTTTAGATACAATAACTTGTTTGTGCTTGCTATGAGATCAGCAGTCAACACGGTTGTTCCATGAGAACGAACGCCGTCGTGGCAAGGATGCACACTGCTGACGAGCTCCAGCATGAACGAGACTGGGGTCCAGTGTTTCTTCTCGACAGGAGCAGTATGGTGTGATTGTTCTGACTGCGAAACCCACTGTGAAGTGCGTGTGGTGTTCATCCGATGTCAACTGAATCCCCTGTTGCCAACCAGAAATATGAATTTTTTTGTCACTCCGAAACCCTTTCAACCCTGATGAAGTTCGAAATTGCCAATCATTTCGATGCATTACAACTGCCTTTGAGTAAGCTACTGATGATCGCTGATGCAACTTCCAAGTACATTTCTGCGAATTTTGAGTAGGTGTGAACAGTCAGAATTTCTCAGTGTTTTAATTTGTTGTTGCTGTATTAAACCGTTGTCCTGTGGTTGGAAAGCTTGCTTGGGGCTAGCTAGCCACTTCCAAAAACATTCATGATAGAGAGGAACCGTAACTGTCTGTGTATTGATGACTTATTAAGCATACAACAGCGGGTACAAACATTGAATGTGAGCAGCTGAACTTATTCTGATTACAGATGTGCTAACCAAAAACCAGAGGCTAGCTGCCGGAGCGCACAACAGGGGAATTGCCGTTGGCAAAAACCACGATGTGAACTTACGCACATGTGTAAATAGCTCAACTGGCAGAGCTCAAGGTTGAACCCTCAAATCATAGAAGAGCAGTTAACGGTCGTGTGATAAGTTGACCAGACTCTCATATTATCATCACACGAGTTTTCGGATGCAGGTGCCCTTTTGGTAAATTCTTTCTCAAAACTCTGCATTTCTAACACTGGCAATCATCGAAGGAGTCTTCTGAAATGTCAACTAGTAGGGCTTTGGCTCCAGAGTATTTCACAGCCACGTTACTTTCCTCTCATGAGGGCTGATCGTCCGGATGACGCAACAAGCGGAGATTTGCTCAAATCACAAACATCAAAGACTTACCATAGATCTTGGCGAAACAAATCGCGATGAACGGCTCGCAAGTCACTGGAACGCGTCACAAAATCAGATTCGAGTCTGGTTAAAGAAAATGCTTCTGTCTGACGAGGTTGTTTAATATTGGAAAAATGCCTTCACTAAGACCAATTGGCAGTACTACTCAGTCGCTGACGTTGAGAAGAACATCGTGCTTCCTGAGAGAAAAATCAATAGTGGAGAGAATTCTGAGTGCCGAATAACACTTTGCAATTGAATTAGCATAATTGCTTGGGAGTTTGTTCCTCGGTTTAGTGGATATGTCGCAAAACCACCGCGTGTCAGAAGTGTCCCACTTCTTCCTGTCAGTTATCAAACGTTCGTGCACATGAATGCTAAGTGAACATCTCCGGTGACTATCTGTTTGCTGAATGAAAACAAATGAAACTGGAAATCGCAAGGTTCTCTTACTCTGTTGATGTCTGGCACAGTCAGCTTTCGGGGTTGACAAACGTGGAATTGTTTCCTCCCATCTAGAACAGCAACTTAAACTTAACCACTAAATGCAAGTATCCGTCTGTCTACTCATTTTTTGACCTACTGAACCCTTCGAGGGAGTTCACACTTACATGGGATACCGTTTCTGATGAAACCGTTATGGATTATCGTTGATAATGAATCGTCATGTGAATATGGTGAAACCAAACAAGACCATGAAGAATTTCTAGTCAGTTTTCATCGGCTAATATCGTTTATGCGTTTTCCAAGAGAAATTTCACTGGTAAATTCTGTCACTTCTTACGTACGATTGCCGAAGTGTAGAAGGGAGTTTTTTCCAATGTTTGGGCACTCGAACACAAACGCAGAAAGTTGAATTACCGGTACGAGTTCGAAATTAGTAATTCCATCTCACAAAAAAATCAAGCTTGAACCATCTTTTTGAGCTCGTGACGGTTTAGAGTAACATCTGTGTACTCTGGACTCCTCCAAAATTTACCTCAGTTTACACAACCAAAGGACTGAAGCAAGCAGAAACAGTTCACTCATTCCAAAAACCTTATTGATGACCGCTATGGATCAACCTTTTCCTTGACTATGCTGTGCACGATGGTCATGTTCAAATGTAACTTTTACTCGGTTGTTTTTTCTATTGAGTTTTTCCGGGGGTTCCGGTATCCGGCATCATTTCCTCGGTTCTCAATAGATCGGATTAGATTTATTTTACTATCTCAATCCCAGTATGTTATATGGGTGTGACATCCGATTTTGTAGTTAAGTTCTACTCCAGTTTTATTGTCGTCTGTTCATTTGTCAGCGGTTTTGGATATTTTGCACTCCCTGTGACGGTTAAGTGGGCATCATGTGAGAATCTGTTCAAATGGACTTTATTCAGGTGCAGTGCAATGACTTACCGAAATCGGGATTTCACGCAAATAGTCTCGCTTACATTTTTATGTATCTCTTTTTAAATTTGGATTTTACACAAGCATAGCAGTTGCTACGGGAATATGTATAGATGTTCGACAACACATTGGGTTCAAGTAGCTCTTTATACAGTCATGTGCCCAGTTGACTGCTTCTCATGTAGTTGACATTCTGCCTCCAGACTCACTCATCTCGTCCCCTATCATGACATACAGCACCCAACACTGCATTGATTAACCCATTTGTGTCTTCTGGACTTAATTTAACTAAAGTATACAATTCAATCGTCTTATTGTTTTGTTTATTATGACTTCATCTATTACCTACTGGGGAATGTTGGCATGCATCAATTCGGCGTCCAGCCCCTGTCTAGTGGAAATTTGTCAGATCGTTGTGCGGATGTTTCAAGTTCCCTTTCTTTAGGTCAATACTTCAAGCTCAGTCTAGTTCTTGTTAGCACTCATCATGTGATGATTATCTGAATCGCCCAAGATGCTTTTCCACTAAATCACCGTTCTTATAAACATTGCCCAAAATGGACTGTGGTCGTGCAAACCTGTGAGGTTATATAAAGCCACACTGTACGTTTACTGGCTATTTCGTTTTGTGCTGAAGACAGTAAGAAGAAATCTATAAAACTGTCCCCAAACGCGGTTTGAGTGTTCTGTTTTAACATGCTTTTTCGAAAAATTTGATAATGCGTTGAGTCATTCACTATTTTACTGACCCCGGTATTTGTGTTCGAGATGTCCGTAATCTGAACGTTCTATCCGAAATTTGGTATTTGGCGTTGTTAATTTACTTAGCCTTGTGAATTAATCGGTAAAGATCGAAACTGAAAATTGTCTCAGGATCAAATCCATTGACTTGTCTAGATAGAATTACGCAATATTTCCTGGCCTACTTGGGATTTTGAATTTCTGCAATCGTCATTTTGTCTCTCAATCTGGAGCAGAACAATTATTTTGGTTTGTTTCATTCCTTTCTAGGTTGCTGCTGAGAAACTTCTGGCATTACTCACGTATCCGAGCCCCGGTTGGTTGGCTGACATCCACACAAGCTCTGGCAAAGACACCATCTGCTCACCACAAAATCAGACTGGTTTGGGTGAGGAATTCGTGAACGAACTCGGCGACTATGACAACGAGGAAGACGAAGAGGAACGTGGTCTAGGACAACCAGTCTGTTCGGGCGATGTGACCGGTCAATCAACCGGTTTTTGGGCATCCCAACCAAATGATTGTGATATCGATGTTCTTGGAGATGATTCTAGCTCTCGGCGTCTCCAAATGCAAGTACTTCGAGAAAGCTGTCTTACAGACACCGTGTTCTTGTTAGTAGACCTTTATCGAACCGCTGGAATGCATCAAGAGTGCACAGAACTGGCTAATTATGTCGCTGCCAAAGAACACGAATTGTTCAAAGTGAGTTTCGTGATCAGTCTTTTACGTTTTGCCTCTTCAAACTAGATTAGTGCTACACTCGCGTGGTGGTCAAACACAAATCATTCGACGATTTTATAATTGTCACCCGTCGTTCTCTCTCGTCTTTATCTTTTTCTCTGACTACTTGTGGTATCACTGTGTAATAATGATGATCACTGCCTAATCTGATTCTGTTCACTCGGGGTACTGAGTGAGACAAGAACTTGTTAATGATTGTATAGTGATATGTTTGCTTCACAGGTGACTCCTTTCTCAAAGATATTAACTCAGTTTATGACACATCGGTATTCTTCCACTTGTTGATTTCGTATTGAACGAATTTCGTAATGCTGAATTCCAGACGCGTCACATTGAATGCTGGTCCCGTTTACACTCATCATCTAGTGGAAGGTCTTGTCTGCTGACCTGGCTGCTCTGTGTGTGTCGTCTTTGATAACGGTTATTACCGGTCGATGTTTGGGCTGGAATGAGTACCGTCCGTTTCACGGACATAGGATGATCCAAAATTTTGGAAACTTGATTGTTCCTTCAAACTCATCTTCAGTCACTTTTTAGTTACCAGTGTCACCCGTGTTTGCTTAATAACGGCGTTTCCTACGGTGTCCACTCCCCTAGAGCGACCGACTTTCATTTTTCTAAGGGGACATTGTTATTAATGTTTGCCACGATTAGATTGCAAGCGTCGATCAGATGGACAGTATTCGTCACACGTTTGAGTTGAGACTTTCACGTGGGCCATAAGCACTATGTTGTGTCGCGTTTTTACATATCGTTAATATGAGATTTTTGCTGTTCAACCCAGTGTTCACTTGTTTTTATGTTCCCTCTTATTTTCAGTACGCCTTAGCTTAACGTATTAACTAATATACGCTTTTACTGCATTCAGCTCTTCTCTAGAGTTCAACTCCGCCAGCTGTTCGATCGTGTAAACGAATCCCTCGAACAGTTGGTCGCCACTGTGGGTGATCCCCTTGGCTATCCAACGGAAATGGCTGACCGGTCGGAGCGATTAGTTGACTCAGTCTCCATCGGATCCAAAGGAGGTGATGTGCATTTGTCTCCACGAAGCAGGCGATCGGCACATAACCTTGTATGAACATGGCCGTTTCTTATTTGGTTTTCTAATTTCCGTACATTCACCCTGTCCCACTCTGTGCGGTCTCTCCCAATTTCTCCTGTATCCAGCACGCATTTCTGACTAAAGTTTTGTATTATTTTCTCGCATATTGTATTGTCCTGCTTTACGGGGAGATAAATACACGTCAATTTGTTCCACTACCACTGTTGATTTCTTATATAATCGAAACGTTCTGACAGCCTGATTACATTGTGATCTTTCTTGTGGTCTTGTTCATTTCAGTGTTCCATCGATGAACTCCAGAAACTGGGTTGGTGAGTTTATTTGACATTACTTCTCTATCTGCTCTGTTTCGCTTGCAATCTGGTAACAGTGGGCTTCGTTTTTCACACTGTTCATTTCAATTTCTTTGGACTGGTTTTCGGGTCTACGTATGTTCAGTTTCATTTTGTTTCGAACTCCGCTCTTTTCCGATCCAAGGAGTAGTCCTCCAGTCAAACATAACACAACTAGGACACTTATAGTTCGTTTACTTATTCAACCCCCCGTATTGTATTATTGAGATTACTGTTTTCTGTCTCTACGTGACCATGTTGAACGCCGCATTCGTTAATGAATTATACGAGCGTTGGGGTCAGTATGGATTTTTCGTATGTGCTCTGTTTTCAGGGCATCATTATCATTTGTTATAGCTTTCTCACCGGCGTTTCTGTCTTGTTCAAACTTATGTTTCTCATACGGATTGCTCGAGTGCATTCTGTGCTGATCATTTCGTGTGCCAGAGCTACCAATCACTTGTACATCAATTTCATACATGTGAAACATGATCCCTCTTACTGATCGATATACTCACAGATCCCTGCTAAAATTGTTTGAGCACAAATGTTTTCCACTATGACAGCAATTAGAAATGTAAGTTAGGGGCCAGTTATCGTATCAGCTTGTAGTGTAGTTTCTTCATTGGGTGGACGTGCTTTGAGTCTCGCACGCTTGGTCGACCTGGCGAAGTGAGCAAACATGTGACTTTTTTTGTGAAAAACGCATGGTCGCAGAAGAGTTGGTGGTTTACAATGCTTACTTTGGGTAGTACGACCCTTTCTCGGCACGTTCTGTCAACTTCTGTGTATTCATGAGTACACTGTGAATTGGTGGTTGAGATTTTTGTCCATTCAGAATTACATACCACGTACATTTGTTCGTTGCTCCTGTGTTCGCATCGACCTTTATCAATCGGCCCGCTTCTTGACGAAGCACTAAATTTAAAAACCTATCCAATTGAAGCTTATCAGTTCGGCTACTTCTTGAGGAAGTTGATCTCCGACCCTTATGCATCTTCTGAACAAAATCACCATTGTTTTAGGACACTGTCAACTCTAGACCATACATTAATTACTTAATGAAAGGTGATGTTTTACGAAACCAGACAAACATAGAAAATAATATACAGCAATTAGGGCTTTTTCGGTTTCATTGTTTTATGATAAGTAGTGTGGTGCAAATTTGACAACCTAGAAGACATCCAGTTTACGAATACTGTGGGTTTGGATTAGATTTGAGTCAAAAAAGATGTGTATAATGATAATTAAAAGGATCACGCCGTCGAATGTGACTATGCTCTCGCTATTGGCGTCTGCTTGCGGTTATGTCCCTTTGTGTTTATTCAGCAGCACGGCATCTTTTAGGTCCCAGCCGAGGCGGTGGATAACGTCAACGGACACCAAATTTGAGGTTGACTTCACCCTACCTCTATGTTGCATAACAGGCAGTTTCGTTGTGAGTAGTATACTACTCACAAGTAGCGTATTACCCACATGCGACATTCAGGAGCAAAAGGACAAGCCCCGAACAAGACGAACGTAAATAGACTATCGGAACAGTGTATACGTGCTGTGTGAAAACTTTCACCAAGGAGAATGACAACGTACTGTCACACAATGTATGTGTGTGCATGTCTGTCGTGCAAATGAGTACACGCGGTTGTGGTTTAGTTTTTGGCATGGCCTGTACGCAAGTTTGCGCAATAAACGAACTTGCCGGCCAAGCGTCTTTTGCGGACAGAACACCTACACTGTGCTACGGTTTCTATTCTCACACTTAAACAACGCGATGCAGAGGGTGCTCTACTCGGGCATGCACAAGTGTTTGATGACGTATAACTATTGTGCTTAGAAGGAGTCTGTTCGTTTCGGATACATAATCTAACCTCATCACCGTTCATCCCGTACTTCTTTTTCGCACAATCATTGCTTCGCTGACAACGATTGCCAGGAGTTGTTAACGCACATACACAGTCGACGATGTATGGTCAGGCTCCTTAACCGTAAATTACTGTCGTACGTATAGTTACGTTGTCTACGTTACCATTTAGTCAGCAACAGGTGTCGGTACTGGAGGTGCCTCAGGCTTGCTAACTTTAAATGAATTTCATCGATATGTTGCGCTATCGCCAGCTGTCGTTCACCTTCCGTTTTGAACAGACTTTCGGTGGAACTTTGTCGTCATCAGTATCGAACGTAGATGCAGGACCCCGACAGTCTTAATGAAGCTTCTTGCACAAAGTGCGTACCGTAGTGTGCGAGGTCCATCTCCGAGCTGTTGAACACTCCTTGCATTGCCTGTAAAGCTTGTGAGGTAACTGTGTTGACGGGTACTCCATTAGTTAGATTACCACAGTCGCTTGTGCCATACGTTACACCTCATCCTGTTCTCCACCCGCGCTCATAACCCTTCGTTGTGCTTCCATTTTCCTATGATTTGTTCGTGGATAACAATTATCAGGGCGATCCAACCTAGTCACTCAGAATATCCACTATTGTCATTTTCAATTAACCTGAGTGAGCTTTTTTCCACAAGTGACACGCAGATGCCACTTGCGATCGTCCTCCAGATCGTTCTTCTTGACACTGACCAGCTCATATGGCTGACGTGATCAGTGGAGTGGTTAACAGCAATTCTGATCACAGCCTCTCTCATGGTCTGTAGTTCCCTGCAGATCGAATTTGCCCTGTGTATCTAGCAGGTACGGTGTTGTAAATTTGTAGCCTATGTCTGTCATTTGGGTCCATAATTTACTTACAAATGGTGCATGACTGACGCTCGGCGCTGGCTATCACAAGGTTTATAACATCGGCTTTTGGCTGATGTTATGTTTTACCAGATGAGAAGCACTCGACAGTCATTCGTAGCACACATAGCAGACCTTCTAAACGGGAAGTGATTGTTTTCAATCCGAATTCAATTACTGTCCTAAATGATTTCGGCGTCGCAACATACACTAATCGTTTCTTGAAAAACAGAATCCCTGTGCGCTTTATTCACTTGTCCACCCGTATGTTTTTCATCTGTACCGTCAATTGCCCCTCTGTTTTTAGTTAACTTTCATGTTAGGAAAAGAGTTGGTTTTAACAAATATCTCCTCTGTGATTTTTTACAGGCTTCAGTATTTTAGTCTTTTTGCCTATTAATTTGAACAAATGAATATCCGAACGAAGCTGGTTTTCCGAGTATTGCGTCTCTTTGCTGCTTCACAATGTTCGCGTATGCTTTTTCAATGCATTTAAACAAGAGACTCCCCTCTTTATTTAGAAGTTTTAATCGACTTGTTAGCGTTGGTTTTTGGTATAGAAACACTCTCCATATTCTTCCAAACAATGTGCATTACTTGCACTTAAGAATTGCGGCATGGAATGTGGCTTAGTGTTTGCTTGCTTGCCCGCTGTAAACAATTTTTAGGTTTTCTTCCGCTGTTGCCGTTAATCGCAAAAGAAGGCTTGTTTTGTCCGGCGTCTGTCAAAACTATTAAACCCCCAAGCGGTAGATTGCTATTTAGAAGTTCACATTCAAGATGGAGATGCTTCACTAGGTTAAATCTATTCGAGGTTCACCTATAAACTCAACTTCTGAGGTGTTTGGACAAGAGTCAACCTTATTTCCCATATGCATCTGTTCGTAGTCGGCCATCAAACGTCAGTGAGCTCGTGGTAGCTCGATGCATCCTTCAATCTATCCTACCTTCGGTGGTTTGCGTCTCGTTTGCTACAGATGCTTCTGCTTGCATTTGAACAGCTTGGCGTTTGATGGTGCATGCGTGATCATACTTGTTATATCGCACCAAATATCTGCTGCAAGGTAGACTTCTAACCAGATCTCACTAAGCCTGAGGCTTATCAGCGAATACATTCGTACGTCTTAGTCTGTAGATTGAACATCATTCATATTGGATCGTTCTTCTCTTTAAAATTGTTCGGCCTATGGAATCCTAGCTGACTGCAAGAGTCTAATGCAAGGATCGGTTCTCAGTTTATACCGTTAAAATCCTCTATTACTTATCAGAAACCGTGATTTATGGAGAAAGTGGACGTTAGCTGACACTTTGGTTGTCCAGGTTGCGTTAAGGAACTTGACACAACGAAAACTCCACTTACTACATAGAAATACGTTTTCAGTAGCTTTGCGGTATCTGTTAGTTGTTTACATGCTTCGTTATTATTCATTCTTTTCCACCTGTCTCTAGCTAGGTAATCTTTCTGTATATATATGTATATATATATATATATACATTGCGATCCACTCGTTGACCAATGCTCGTCTTTTTTTCTCCCTTTCATGCAGGGCCATTCCACATGATCGCCTGACCCAATACCTTCGGAAATCCGGGCATCTTAATCGACAGGGGCTCATTACCTCGCTGATGGATGTATGTATGTGTTATGTATATTATACATCTGTTTTTCTTCTGTCTTCCTTCCAAACGTACTACCATATATTAATGCGGATACTGGTTTTCTTTTTGTAAGAAGCACGAATTCCTGGTCGGTTTTATCAGCCTGCATTTGCAAAACGCCAATGGTAGGGAGTTGGACACAATGTGAATTCTGATGCGCTCTCTGTTTGATGAACCCAGACAATGTTCACATCGGTCATAGAGAAATGCAAGGCCACGTGTGGATATCGATAAACCTCAGTAATACCGTTAGTGATTAATAGTCGAAGATTCCATTCGACGTAAACGACACATGTGCTTACAGATGTTACACAATTATTTATCAACCCATCTCTCACTCATGATTCAAATTATACTCAGCAGGATTCTGAGTTGACTGGGAATTTCCGATTTTACAGTTGGGGCTTGTAGGATAGTGCGTTTTTCCCCGTACGATAGTGCAGCTTAAGCCACCAGATAAATGTTCGTTTTTCGCTAACGAATTGAAAATAACGTTACGGGGAATTTTCGAATCGTTGCGGCCACCTCGATTGGTCTTCTTCGGGAGCGTTTTAACCGGAACCATGTTAACAAAGGAATAGAGTTCACATCCAGTTTATTGTGTTTCGGTTGAAATACTTTCTGCCGAAAGTGATTGGCGGCGCCCAGCAGCTGAATAGAGGTGTGAATTATGTGTGATGTCATTGAACACTACATGCAGCACAGCTGACAACAGTTTGTTATGATTGCAGTTTATGTGTGTGGTTGGTAGCGTGACGTTCAGGGCAACATCGTTTTGCGTAGAACGACTGACCATTATGCCCCACGCATGCTCGGACAAAAAGTGTGATTATCTAACGATGTGCGTAGCGCGGTAACCAAATCTTTTTTTGGTTTTTGAAATTAGCGAGTTTTGTTTTGTCTCGTTTGTGACTTGCAATTTTTGTGAAGCTTAGGTAGTCATAAGTTCTTTGGATGTAGCTATTTTTCTACTGGCGTATGTTACGGATCATCTATGTTGAGGTATTTTCGTCGTATCCTGATACAGAGAAGAATGATACAGAAGTGTGATATTATTAATCGCACTATTCATCTTGTTCAGTGTGGCTTCAGTTGGCTATGAATCCTCGGAAACTCAGTTCCAACAGTGCTCTATTACCAACCACGCTCGCTAGTCCGAGATACTCGGTTTTTGCGATTGCTCCCGTGTGGTTTCCAACAATCCGATAGTGTCCAGCTCAGATCTTACCTTATCAATCACACGACAGTAACTAGTTGCTAGTGTTTTAGGTGAGATTTTCCGCGTTTTCTTATCTAGTGCCCGTGATACTCTTGTGCCTGAACATTCTGATACGTGACCGTGAAACAGGTGGAATAACGTATGCAGTATACCTTAAGGCCCACAGTTTAACATGATCGAAACATGCGACAACTGGTGCAATTCCGCACCGGAAATCAGAATTTTCAAAAGAGTAGGTACCGGGGAATCAGCCTAAAGTATTGTTAAGGTCACCAGCCGCGATTCTTAAATGCAATAAACCGTGGATATTTTTTGGCATGCCATGAAGCAGAATATTCTCATTACTGGCATGTTTGATAATCCTAGAGAAGACCCATTCGCGAGAATCTAACCGGAGTCCATGTTTCTCGCAGTCGAGTGTTCTCTAAAGTGTCTTTAGTCATCGCTTTATACATAAGATTCTTGTAAGGCTGCTGGTAGTTGGTAGAAACAAAACTGTTTTTCTCTTGTACCGAATAAATTGTTCGAAGTCTGCCTTGAATTCGGTTGTTTTCTCTATACGCACAACAGCAGATTTTATGGGCTATTATCCTTTAAATTCTGCGTTTTCCTTTATTTTTTTTATACAGGCTGATCTTCGGGAATTGGGCTCATCGTGGATCGCGGACAGTCGCAAACTAGACCAGGTGCGTGTGTTGTTAATATGGACAGTAATCATATATTTTTACTTATAAGTGTAGAATTTTTAGACATGCGTTTAGAACCCGTATGTTATCTCCAGTCCAATCAACCACCGCCAATTTCATACATTAGCTTCATGGTACCTGAGGTCACGGGTTCGTACGTTTGCGAACTGTAACAGTGAGTCTCCTGTTAGGTCTCTCGTAAATTCCTTGACTCCTTCGTTTATTAACCTGCGAGATGGTTTAATAAAAGGAAATAAATGACATCTGAACATATATATATATATATATATCTTTTCTGGAATGACTGGTCCGTTAATTTCGACTGTTCGTTTCAAGAAGCATTAATATCAGCACACGGTTCTTTTTCGTTAACCTCTTACACAAGTGTTCCTCTTACTTCCCATGTGGCTTTCTATTTGTGAAAACAACTTTCTAACATTATGATGAAGTGCACCCGTGAGCTTGCTTGGTGACATTAGGAACTGTTTTCTGTTACTAATACAAGTATTGATGTCCTCAATACACTGTAACCACCAGTCCGTGGCTTGATTGTCAGTTTTGTCTTTTGAATAGTCCACCGTAGCCTGCTGAATAATAGATTAATAAAGTTATTCGCAAACCGAATGTCTTAACAAATCTAAAGATGTTCCATAGTACATTTTAAGCAAATCCAATAGGCATGGCCATTGTATTCTCAACTATACCGACGTCCTAGAATCGTGAAAATGTTCTCTTTTCACCAGTAACCTTGTGGTTAGGTCTTACCTGCTCGCTGCGCTCACCCTTTTTGAACACATACCACCAGATAACGAGACAACTAAATACTCTTGTTTTCCACCTGTGAATTTTATTGTGTTGTCTTTCTGGGAGGAGGCTCGATGCTCATCAAAACCTGTTATATGGAACATTTTGTGTATATTTTAGTGATTGATTGTTCACTGTGCTCATTTTGTTGGTCTATTCGCGTAATCTCAGTCATTGAATGATGTCCAAGTGTCCGTTGTGTCGCATCGCTTGTTTGACGAACAGCTTCACATCTTATAGATTGCGGGTCACTTTCTGCCGGGTCGGTTGCACTAACCCGTATCACAGGATTATCGGTGAACTGCTAAACGTTTGGCGCTATATTCAAGGTAGCATTTGTTCGCGTCAATCTGTTTTCATCCCCCAGCAACCGAATTGTTTTTTGTTGTCTTCGAGAGTCTGTTCGTGCACCCACTGTCGTTTGGGCTCCTATTCATGTCCGCGTATCTGTTTCGTTAGTTATCTTGATGTGGACGCTTTATTTATTCCTGCTAGCTTGAGACTGGTGGTCGTGTCGTCCAGATTGTTCGAATTCGCAATATTGCTATCCCGCTTACTGACGAGGATAGTATGGTCGCCTCCACCTCCACCGTGTCACAGTCTGGTCCCCGGTTGTACCGTCTGACACTCACCGACGGACGAACAACACTGATGGCGTTGGATATGGATAATAATGAGAAATTAAGGTGTCTTTCCCGTTTATATTTGAAACTTTATGATATTGTGTGTATGTTCGCTCTGTTTCACACGATGCCACTAAACGCTGGACGTAAAGTCGAGCTAAGAAAACCTCGGTACCCAGTATCCTGATTGTGTTAACGTGACTACATTTAACTCATGTGACACTAAGTCATTTGTATAGTTCATATGCCTCAAAACTTCTTCCGGCACCTGGTGACCGTCACTGTTTTAATGTGTTGTCCAATGAATAGTTGTGCTCTTGGCAGACTGAACCAACCCGATACCCTCATTTTCACCATCTACCAGGATGTCTTTCCGTCTGTTTCATAATTTCGGAAATTGTTTTTATGGGATAGTGGTCTGCACATTGACTGCTGTGACTCCCTATTTTAGATTGAGACACAACGGATTGATTCACGCATTGTTTGTCTGTAAAACCAATTGACAAGTATATCTGCTGTGCTTGTGATGTTTCTCTGACATCCCAACTAGATTTCGTTTTCTGTCCTTGCACTTGGTGAATGCACAATTTTTGTGTTGTTCGAAGAACTTAAGTCATCCCCGTTCTGAATTCTCGCACACAGCTGCAATTTGCTGAATCGTCGCCACCTGAACCTCTCTTCCGATGGAAGTTTGGGCTGTATCATACTTAGCTCTCGCGAGATTCACTGTGTTGCTTGGCGTAACCACTGATCTGTTTGAAGATACACGTTGAAATCATGAGAACAACAAAGTAGCAAACAAGACCTGTTTTCAGTATTTGATCATCAGGCTAATTTTCCTTTAGGTGCCAAGATGTCTTCAAAACTGGTGAGATTCCGAATGCTGACTGTTACCGAGGTCGTTAGCAGCTGATTGCGCAACCCTGGCCTCTGCGCTCAGAAGAAGTTCGTGAGGTCACTCAATCATCCAATCAAGCCTAAAATTGGAACACTGATTGTTTGATTGTTAGCTTACACGTTGTTGACCCATTTTCTTACTCACCCTGGTTACTGTTTTCGTATTTGTTGTGTTTTGGTTGGCTTCATGACCAGATTTTATATTTAGTTGTCCGGTTCAAGCGCTGTCTTTCTGAATCAGGCGTTTTAGAGTACCTTAGAGCCTGTTGCAATCAGTCAAATCGTGTGTTAACGTATTAGGTAGAACAGTCGACCAGTTTTTATCCATTTTCAATATTGCATATATTAATATTGTCTGCGTTCGTTTGACTTATTTACAGGACAGGGTGACATGTTTCCGTTCGCTAAGAATTCAATTCGTGTAGAAATTTTGAGGTAATTGAGTACTTCGTTCACATCCACATAGTGTAGCGAGAAGGCGTCCAATAAAGCACAATCTTTATTGTCCAAACCGCTAGTCACATGCAACGCGCTCTCTCTCGTTTATGAGTCGCAATTCCAACCCGCAGCACCCCCCGGTTTCCGTTCACACGCCGTGTGCACTTCTAACCGGTTTACGTGTGTGACCGGTGCCTTCTATCGGAGGGTTTTTCGCTTGCCATTCCTCGTCTGTTTGTCCGATTCCGTTGCGCGTTGGCTCGTCCGGCTGCTCGTGCTGTCCGCCATCCACCCAGTGCTGGCCTTGACCGTA
>QNGE01001574.1:112188-136057 GCA_008508345.1 Paragonimus westermani
CAACAAGGATTTGCAGTACTGACGAGTTCTGAGAGCGAAACTCGAGTGTAGTGCTTCTTTTCGAAAGTGTTTGGCTGGAAAGTCTCTCTGAATGCGAACGCTGCGATCAAATGTGAGTGATGGTCAACTTGAAAATAAACTAAATTCCCGACTACTCATCAGTAATCTCCTTTGTTTGTCTTTGCACACTTGAACTAGCACATCTTGTCTTGCATTATGCCAGTCGTTGGTTAAGCACACTCCAGATTTCTCACATTTTTTACATGTCAGTTCGAGGATGGTTTTTTATCACATCCTTCAGGGGAATTTCGTGTGTTGCTTATTTACTGATCCCTTGAACTTAGAATGTGTTGTGTACTCGTGCGAAAAATTGTTGTGGGTCCTCGTTAATAACTGTCTGTTTATCACTGAGTACTCTGATAGAGTTGACACTTTGTATGACACCCAATTTTGTGCAATAACTTGGTTGATGCTGCCCGTCGGGTTACTAGGATTTTTATGACACCTGTGAATGTTTCCATGTCCATTCCTTGCCCGTTGTTTATAATCCGCATGCTTTATGTTCGCGATGGATACGAATGAACGAAACGTTAGCATATCGCAATGTCTTCTGTTTGTTATGATTGCGTTGCTAGGGAGGGTGCAGTGTTCACAAACTGCTATTTTCACGAGGTCGGTATCAATCCTTTCTCGATGGAATCAGTTGAGCTCAGTATACACAAAAAAATGTTACTGTGCAAATTCAAATCACCTGGGTTTATTGTCGTACACGTTTTTCATTCATGTCACTCTATCCCTAAAAATTGTCCCGCCATTCGGGGTTTGGGAAGGACTGTGAGTTTCACCGTGTTATGGTGTCTGTGGTGCATGCTTGTCATACATGTAGCCAGTTCACAGGTCATTTTGGGTCCATGGTTATTTAACCCCTGCACGTTGTTTTGTAAGCTTTCGGTTAGCATGTCGGGATGTGATTCGGTTGCTCGTGTGCTCTCGAACACTACTGCTGACCGGCCGTAATGGTAAATTTACGGCTTTCCTGAAAGCTACCAGGCGTTGCACACTCCTAAAGAGTCATACATGATCATCTTGGGTAGGTTCATTCCTAATGACTAATCCTTTCTTCGTCGTTCTCCTTCCAAAACAATCCTTTGAGTATCTCAGCTTAAGTTGGTGAAATTTGCCATCCGCTATGTCCAAGCTTCAGTATTGTCTAATTTTTCATCAGGTGAACAAGGTTATGATTTGTCGTGGCGAGTCACATTGAAACTGTCCGCGGTTGGACAAAAAGTCAAGACGTGGAAAATCAATGACACCAAACGAACATGATGGCTTTTCGTTGAGTGTAGACGGTAGGCTACGTAGTTCATCTTCGCCAAAATCGTTTCATACTACCCGATACAGTGAGGTGTTGGGGTCAGAGGTGTGTCCGTTTATAGACCTCGTTCCGCAGTTTTTTTGGACTACTTCCCTTCGTCATTGGAGTATACATCGGCGATTCAGATCACAGTGTTAGTGAATCGGGCTCAAAGTTAAATGCACGTCTCTGTGTGTGCGCGCACACACACACCCATTGCCCTGTACTTCTATACTCTACCAATGTCATTTTTGGCGCATATCGTTTGTTCTTTGTTCACTACCTTAACCCTATTTGTCTCTGATGATGTAGAATTTATCACTCACTGTGCACAGTAGTTGTACTAGTTGTGTCACGTCGGATATGACTTGCGTGGACAGAGTTTTGCGTGCAGGTCAATCCGAAGAGGACATTTCGAGCTATATTCGTATGCGTGCATATACATCCAGTGTCGCTTCGTACTAGGTGATCTATCACTTTCGGGGATATAGTATGTCGGATTATTTTCATTCACGCAACTGTGCTTATCACCCACTGCGGTAGTCCTGCCTATTCATTCCAGCTCGCCAAAAGCTGTGAGGGTCGTGGGATTGGGGGTGCCCACCCGTTCGTCCCATTCGGAAGTAAGGAGGCCGCTGCATTGGTCAAAACTGAGAGTCGGTTTCTCCAATCCCTTCATTTCGGTCAAGATCGTGGTGAGTAACCATTTTTTATCGGATTACTCAGTATAGCTCCTGAATGACAATTGTTACAGTTTTCAGTATCCCCTAGAGTGCATTTCTGTCCTTGTTTGTTCTGTGCGCTGTGTGCATTCCGTTAGAATCTTGTATTCATATCGTTTTCGTTTTCTGTCGTCCCGCAGAACTGTCTGTCGGGACTGACGAACAGAACTGATAAACGCATTGAATCAAGGTCTGTGATGATTATCGACGTGTGCGTCGATCATAAACTTTGTGCAATCAGAACACGGCTTGTTCAACCGATCATGAGAGTGACAACACATGGCCATCTGATGCCATTGACAGTGGACACACGCACACACCGACTTTGCGGGCTTGACACGACAGCCTCGAACATCGGCTGTCTTTCATTCCACACTAATACATCTGTACCTTTGGTACACCTCAAGTTGTCAGTTGATTTGAATGGACGACCACTTGTTGACTATTGCTGCGACTAGGTTGACATTGTCCAATCCAGGACCTGTCAACTGGAATTTCGAACCTACTTTTCGGCTGGTGATAAATCGCTCCATCAAGTGATGCTTACTTGTCAATATGAGGCGCTTCCTATGCATGAGCTAGGTTTACGTTGGCGGACAGTTAGATAATGAACACCACTGCCCATGAGGCTGCTGTGATGGTGATTCAGATATAAGCAGTGGGCTATGCTCTTTTCCGTGCTCCAATTCTCCGAAGAATTAGCCTTATCACAAATTAAAAATTTGAGTTTAACGAAGACCTGCACGTGCCCAGTTTGATGTATGTATGTCATGTACGTATCGACAAAAACCACTCTTGATCGGAGCGGTGTTGATGTTTGTGAGTGTCGATGTTAGGAAGAAAATTGTCACGTATTGTCACTAAGTTGGTTGGTTGTTCCGCTCTTGTTCTGATCGGAAGCCACTGACGATCGCCAGAAATACGCACGCGTACTCTTTTGCGTGTTTCGCACGGTTACCTGTATGCTTCAGATGTTGAATATGCAGCATTTTGTTCACACTTGTTTTCCATATGGATGTGTACGACACCTAAGTCATGTTATCAGCGGCGGGGTGGACAAATATTGTAAAAACCCTGCTGAATGTTTTGGAATTAGCTTCTCCATCGAACGTTCTAGTGTGGCTCACTTAGTTCACTCAACTACGATATACAATAGGACTGAAGGGTTAACAACACATTGATACTCTGCTTATTAAAAGGTCCTTCATTGCTGCCAGTGTTCTTGATGATTTCAGGTTATGATGCAGTTCCTGATCGAAGTGGAAATAATGGAACACACGTTTGTGTGTGTGTGTGTGAGGTAGGACTAAATTGAAAGTTGGTTTGAAGATGTTACCTAGATGAATGACGAAACGTTCGCAAGCTGGTTAGCCTGCCAAAAAGAAACAATCCTACCCTAACAAAATCCACATCCCGGTCGACAAATATTTGTGACCATTATGCGGTTTGCCTGTCCAATAAACACGTTACTTATCTGAACCTTAGAGCCCCTCCCAAAGTAAATTTTTGCGTCAGGAGTGGGATGGTCATCAGATAGCTTCTGCAAAAGCGTTTCGCCTTTTTTTAACCTATTTATTAAGAAGCACTATCCAGCATTCTTCAAAGCGTTCGTAATACGCCAAATGAAACTCCGTGTATGCGCTCAGAAACAGATGCCATTGAGCTCATCACCACGTTGGTTACAAGTTTTATGGATTCATCTTCCCGACTGTTCATTTTTTTTAGAGCACCCACGTTACTCCTTTTTCATAGCTTGGTTGACATCTTGTTTTGGATTTTAGCCTGTTTCGCTCTCTGTAGCGATTATCCAAATATCCAATGCAAGAACACTTAACTGTGTATCACTTCACGTTATTCTTCTTCTCTCCTGCGGTTGATTATGTTCTCTATACATTCCTGCTGGGTTTACTAACTTGATTGACCCGTTTCTTGATCTGAATGAATATTGTTCATTGTAAACGCTCAAGCATCTATTTGTTTGCATACAATTTCTCGTACGTATTTGTGAAAAGTAAGCAAATTGTCGATTAGGCTTACTTGGTGATTTCACCATTTCTAATGTTTGCTTAGTGGTGACGATAACTTTCTTTTCCAGGGTTATTGAGAACGACACAGTTATTCGTAGGATCCAAACATATGGAGACAGCATTGCTGAGAACGTAGCATTCTCTTCAAAACCAATCATTTCGTCGGAAACAGGCGAATGTTTTCCACATTAAGGTCAGTTTTCTCACCCTCATCTGACACAGTCTGCTTGTTTTATTTCACAGCTTTCGACTCGTTCAAGCTGGCCACCACCTCGCAGTCATCTGAGAAAGAGAACGAGTTTGATGCTGACTTCATGGAGCGTCGAAAAGATGTAATTGCTGAAGTGAAGAAAACTGCAATCTATGAGTCCAACTTCAGTGGTGCTTCGACTGAACGGCCATCATCGAATCGTTTTCGCGTTGGCGGTTCCAGGTACGTATGCAGGCCATTGTATCTGTAGGTTCTCATCCACCAGGCTGCTGCCCATTGTGATCGACTCTCCCTTTTTTTCGTTGTCATACCGTACGGCCTTTTAGTTTCACGTCGTTACCGTTATTTGTTTGGCCGCCGGCTCTGATGAGCTGATAATTTTAATTTTTATTGGCGTATTATGCAGTAGCAAACCCAAGAATTCTTGAGCACTACAGGTCCGAGTTCTAATGTTTGCATATTCAAACTTAGTAACCTGCTGCTCTGAGAAAATATTTTCAGTTGTTCGCCCCGATACGACATACTTCGTCACACATTAGCTTGAACACCGACCAGACCAAGACAACGACAGTAGTCGAGATAACTATAGTTGAAACTGCAACTTTCAGATTGACACTAGACGCCTTTCATTGTCATCATAGTAGTTAGCAATAAGTTGTTGACTCGCATTTCCACCTCACATCCTTGGAGAGACGAGCAGTCTTTAGATGGAAACCAAAAGAAATTAAAATGTTGGGATCCAACTGCTGAAAACCCATATCCTTAGGCTGACACCTTCAAAAGTAAGGTGCGCTTATCTCACAGACAAACAAACGGGCTGTAGGCAACGCTTACAAACGGCAAAAAATCCTGCAGTCTACACTGCCCCTCATTCGTAGACAACTAACTCAGACGGTGGCAACATTCATGCTACTGAACCTGACCAACCGCCTTGTTTCTGAACGACGTTATGATTGACGCAATCCGAATGCAACCTGCAGTATGCAATCTCTTGGTAACCATTTTCCTTGTCCATGGCAATGTAGCCACTCGGACGTCGTTTCAATTTTTTCTTTTTCGCCACATCTACCTTCCTTCAGTGTTTAGACACTTTAAAATATTTTCTGATTTGTTGCTCATGCATCTGCTTTTTGCCTGCCGTCTCGTACGTGATTGGCATACGGAATAAAGTTCTCATGTGTACGGGCGGTTTTTGGAATTTGTGACTATTGTTAAACTCTTATATAATGGTCCACGAGATGGAAGTCACATCTTAAAGGATGAGACAAACGGGTATGGTTGAAAATATGGGACAGGTAATCGGAAGTGAGGATTGGTGAAAAGCAGCAGTAACGGCGAAGAAGAGGGCTAGATCAACCAACACCGTGGGAGTTTGTGTTTTGTTTTCTTTGCGCACATGAATTCTATTCGCGAGATCGAATTGCGCGCCTTTTACTGGAATCTGGGGTTGTTCTCTTGTTGCCACATAACCGCAGTTAAAATCGCACTGTTCCACGAAAAGCGTTCCGTAAAGGGAAATTATCGTAACTGTTTCACCCTGAAAGCAAACAGTAAAAATCAGTCAGCAAAGCATCGCTTAGACAGAGTGCATCGTGAACCGTCTTCATCCTGAGTTCTAAGTCGTATCTTGTGCGAATTGCCAACGTGAACTAGACCTCATCCATGAGGACAACACACGCAGTAACCACTTTCGAACTTCCTTATTTTTTACGTGCCGCTCCGTCTTTAACAAGATAGATTGTCGAACCAGTTTGGGCGAAAACTCCTTAGTTTTGTTAAAAACGAATTCTCGTGAATTCACAACCCTCGTTGGATTTGAGTCTGTGCAACAGTCCAAAGTGTTTCCGCTTTGCCGTATAACTTGTGTCATCTCCTGATTTCCCGTCGTCATGTTGCTAACAGATTCTGGTCACCAGAGCAATGCCATCGACGGGCATCCCTCATCATTGGCTGTCATCGTTAACTGTTCTCGTTTCCGTGTGGTATCATGTATATCATGGTAAGGTCTCTAGTCTGAACGTTTACCATTTGGACTGGTTTCTCATTCGTGTTACAGATTTTACGAGCTCCAATCTAAAAAAGCACAGGCTTATGATGCTTCGCTTGCACAACTCGTTTCCATGGGCTATGGAACTCCGTTGGCCTTGACTGCCCTCAAAATTCATCGTGGCAATCACAAAGCCGCGTTAGAATATTTGTTAGCCAAACAGGTTGCAAACACTGAAATCAGTGGTACACAACGAGGTTCATCTGCTCGCCCATCATCCACACCGGGTCGACGGTCACGTGGACGCGGTCGTCGAAGCGGCCGTAATGGTTTCGATCCGATGGAAGAGGACGATCCATATTTCGATCCGGTATGTTGCTATCTTCTACATGCTTTTTATCTAAATGTTTCGCCTTTGTTGTGGTGAAAACTGTGGCACTCAATTTCCTGGTATTATTTTCGTATTAATAACCTGTTCCTCTTTGGAATTGTGCGTATTCACTCGTATATCTTGCTTACCGTGAATTTTCCCACGATTGTCCGATTTGTAGACGCATGGTCATTTTTTTGTGAAGTACTATAATTGTCCATTGTTATCATCAGCTTACCGGTGTTGTTTATTAGTCGCCACATGGTTAGCTGTCACCAACAGCTTCATAGATGTGTACAGGTCGGGAAAAGTTGTTGGTCACTTCCTCGGGTTTGTTTGTTGGAAAGTTTATGAACGTCAGGGAAGAGTACTAGACTGTGCAAAATCGTGGATATGGAGCAAGCTTCTGGCGTTTGCGGCAGTTCAGTATGGTAGACTGAAACTGCATTTTGATGTATAACACATCTTGCGACCTGTGGGTGTGACCAGAGGGCTTATAACTTAAGACGGATCTCACATATTTTGATCAAAGCTGGTTCAAACACTTTGACCACACCGTTAATTAGCACGCTTCAGACAGACGTTCCGCTAAATGTGGTCTCTCTATATTTTATTTTATTTCCAGCTAATCACCTTTCACGCTGTTGAGGGTAGGTCTGTTTGTGAGTGAGATTGTGTTTCCTCAGTTAGTGGGCATCTGTCTACTCTCGCTGACTGTTCTAGTCAGGTGATCTTTTGTAATTCTGTATCATCTACACACAATATGTTTAACAGTTGAGGTGTTGTTCAAATCAGTGTGCTAGTCTAGCACTTGTGCCCACGCCTGTTCTCTTGAGGCATACAATATTGCATGGGTGAGCAGTTCAAAATGCTGTTGTAAAGTTATCGAATAACGATCGTTTTTCGTAGTAAGCTTTCATACTTTGGAATGATGGTTCAAGCAGTTTCTTTTCACCCCGGACTTCAAAATTTCCTGTCTGGCCACTGAAAAAGGCGATTTCGTTTTGGATATCTGCAGTGAGATCTGACTATTTCAGTTAGTACTCTGTAAACGTTGTGCCTTTACATTCCTCAACTGTTCACTTTTCGATTTCGTTTTTCTTTTGATGTTTGGAGTTATTTTTTAATCTTGTTTATAATCCACAGGTTGCTGCAGCCGCAGCTGCTGGTCTACCTTCTAGGCCTTCTACGGGTATGGTGCGATTGAATGATTTATTATCAGACGCTAGACAAATGTTGCCTTCAACTCGCGACAGCTTTGTGTCCGCGACAACTGCGTCACGTCCTTCTGGTTCCGCTAGTTCAACTATCACTTCATTACCTATCGGTTGTCCAATACTAGCGCAAAATATGCAAGGGGAATATGAGGAAGCACAGTTAATAGGCCACCTACCTTCAGCTGGCTGTGGAGGAGATAAAGTGGTGTTGGTGGTATACTCACGCACCTCCGCTGACAACGCGTATGGAATGGGTGCATCTGTTGAGGAGCCAGAGGAGGAATTGGTTCCACTCAGTTTGATTCGCACATTGGATAAGAAAAGAGTAAGTATCCACATTTTTATGGTGTTACCGGAGACCTATATTGGTTGCCACTTTTGTAAGTGATAATGTCCGATACAAACTTCATTCACGATGACCTAGATACTTCGAATTGGAGACACAAATCATTTACTGCTTCAAATTCCTCATGTGTTTTTAGTAGACACACTAGTGGTCAGCTTATGAAACAGTTGTATTCAACTGATTAACGAATGCAGTGTCACTTTATAATGCTCCGGTGATCCCATGGCTCTGCTGTTTCACTGTGAAACGAGGTAAAATTAGTCATCTCATCCAAAAGATCCATTGACTCACGGACACGGCCTTCTCTATCAATATCCTTGGCTTTGTAACACACTCTGTTTTATCATGCCTTGCTCTTGGATAGCAATCGCCGTGCGGGGTTATGGCCATGTTTTTGATGACTGTCTGTATCTTTTCAAATGTGTGCTAGACGAGATCTTACAAGATATCTCAGTGATTGTAAAGGGAGATGAAGAACCACTTTCAGATGACCCTGCTCTTGTCTATATTTTTTTACGAGCATACTCAGTGTGTTAGTACTTTCAATTTGTCAGCCTGCGTTCTGAAAGTGTAAGGCTTTCAGAAGTGTGTGCCCAGTCTGTGATTATGAATTATTGCAACCTATAGGGAGCTTGAAGTATCATGAAGCTGACGTCAGTGTTCCGGAAAGGTCTGACTGTGTAACTAAATTTGTTGATTCATGCCACTTCACCTCATCTTAATTTTCTTATGAATATAAGTGGTTCGGAAATCTTGTGCGTTTTTGGTGGTATTCCTGTTTGCGCACCTGCTTGTTAGTAGCACTAGTAGCTTATGATGAGAGTATCAAATTACTTTTGAAGGGTTTCACCGAATGAGCGGATATCACCGAACATTTTGTAATAGGCTTGTTTCATATGACTGATTGACTTAGCCACATCTTACCTAATTAGTTTCATCATCTTACCCTGTTCACATTCACCGGGCTAGGCTGAAAGCGTAAATGTGATAAAGGATGCTTTATTCCGATTTACAAACTTCTGTGCGAAAATTTATCTCAGGGGAGCCTTCCTGATTAGATTCATAAAACGGATGAATACCCGTACATTCGAGATGCGGTGAGAATCGCAATCAACAGCAATCGTCAATTTTTGTATTCTGCAGTTTATTTTAAGTTGAATTACTGATGGCTTTCCCTCTTTATGATTTTGTTTCCTTTTTTGTGTGCATGCTTTCTTTTATGATCCTAGTTAACGAAAAGGGACTTGATTTCGTCCGCCGGAATTAGGCATGTTCCTTACGAACGCCGGATGGGCGAACTGGACCCTTTCCCACTCCAGTGAAAAGATTCGAGATCATACTTGATTGAGAATTCTATCTGTAGGGAGTTTCTCAAATATAGATCATAAACTATTTAGACTTAGGGAACACCGGCTAAACCTAAGGAAAACTTGGATACTATGGCATGATGAGGTTTACGTTCTAATTTTAGAGGGTTTTCAGCACCTGGAATAAACTTCCAAATTAAATTGTTATGTCCTTGTCGATTGACGTGCTCAATATGCGAGTAGACAATTACTGTAGCGGCCTTCCTACCTTGTTTAATGACTGATTATTAGACAGCGTGCACTTATTCATCCGTCAACGTGTGCATAATTCATCTTCTACGTTATGTTCCACTTTCCACCTCATGCTGCTCAGTATTTCTCTTCTTCGTTTATACATTCATCCTACCTCTCTCTGTCCTTGTAGCATTTCTAAATATTGAGTGAGAGATGGTAGCTAGCTGAAGAGGTTTGTATGATATAAGTGAGTTGTTAACTCGTGTCCTGATACAGCGTCCAAGCTTGTTTATCACTGTCCTCCCTGCCGAATATGTTGTACCTAAGACCCTCTTCTACTGGAGATTTTCGTGGGGGTTGAAGTGGACGGAAATTGATGGAGGTTTCGTATGCAAGAACCTGAGCACAATCTTAGGCTCCAGCGGAACAGTCCTAGAAACATGGACTGAACTGAACCGAAATTCCAGAACTACGTGGGCTTCCCAAAACCCGACCTAATTTTAAAACTTAACTTGAAGGAACGTGTAGAGTGCAGTTAGTTGACGCAATAACGCTAGTGAGACAATGAGTGAATAATCAATTGTCGCGTATGCATAAACTTTACTTGCGAGCAATAATACGATGGAGTAGAAAACGAATGCGTAGGTTATCCATTGGTGTCTGCACTCTTTCAGACGACCGTTTAAGCACGCAATGATTTGTAACAAAGGCGATGTAAACGACAGTCGACACTCGAGCGTTGTTTCTGATAAGTAAATGGGGTCACTGTAGACGTCTCAGTAATGAATGAACCACTAGAACAAATTCAACAATGTTCGCCGTTATTGTAACTGTCATATTCGTTACTAGGTAATGGCAAATGGGCACTTTTAGATTCGACACTATTTTCACTACTTTTCTAAGGGTCATACGCTAATTCAATGCTACCTTTATTCACTCGGTTCAACCGATCACAACTTCGTCGATGTTGATTCTGTATCACTTTAGACTGATCGCCTCCCCATAGAGACAGTCCACAGCCAATGGTATCAATCACTTAATTTGCATACACTCTTTCACGCAGTTCCCCTGTGCATTGTTCTCAGTGTCGAGAGTTAAACAAACAAGTCAGAAATAGTCGAATCTGGATTCGTGAAGTGTGTGCACGTTTAGTGATGTGGTGTAAGGTATGCATTGTTGGGAGATAAGTTGTACTGTGGAAAGCTATCTCTTTGTGAAAATGTCACATAAACTACTTTTAGGGAAGTGGGGGACTAGCGTTCCCTGTACAGTTGGTGACTCTGCTACTGTGGTGCCGTTATCCCTGAACTATAAAGTTAAACTCTGCCTATCAGGTAAAATCGTTGATGAGTTCCCTTCACTTTCTGTAATCGTTAAAAATCTCCAGCATACTCATCAGAAAAATGGTGTATCGAACAAGCTCATTTTCGGTTATTCATCATTAAGCCAAATACATAACACTGATATGAAACAGAGTTGTCATGGCAAAGCGAACAAAAACAAATAGCAAGTTCAAGTGAGGTCAGACACCTCATAGGCAAAACGTTTTGATACGATTGTGTCACAGTTGTGACGTAACTGGAACCATCATCATCATCATCATCCTCTTCATCGTCATCATCCTCATCGTCCTCATCATCACCATCATCATCCTCATCGTCCTCATTATCATCATCTTGATCATGATCATCATCATCATGGCTTCCATGAGCCTGACCAAAAGGTTCTGTGGCTCGGGCCGCCGCTCACCTCAACAGTGACGTGGAATATCCTAGAAGGAAACGTTACTAAGAAGGTCAACAAATATTAAAGAAGGACTAAGCAGAAGAACTAGAAATGGTGTGGATACAGGTACGCCATTGACTGTGACACTTCATCATCTCGAGTAGCATATCTAACCAGCGGTTTAAGTGATCACGAGGACCACATCCAGGCAGGCGACACCTGCTTACTTTGCTCAATGGAGCAGTCAAGGTCATCATATTTCGTGACGACGTTGTTGCTTGACCACCACGCGGTTTAACCCAATCGCTAGTGCCCTCAGTATATAATGCCCGGTANAGGTAGTGCTACACAAGTATGTGCAGCTGTCCACAGTCTCAAGCGGATTACCTGCAATAAAGAAAGTAGGGGTGGAAATGCCCCAGTCGTGAAGCAGTACTTTGTACTTTGAAGTTGTGAAGCTCATTTCATACAAACTAGTCCGGTCACTCACCTTGTTCAGCATGACGTTTTGATCAGCCGTGATGTGGGTGGGTGGCCATGACAACTTTAACGCCTGAAAAAGGCGCTTCTGTGTGCCCAAAGTTGGATTATTCAATCGAATTTCGATCGCCTCAGCCGTGTCCAAAATTCGGTATCTGACATCTTTTGAGTGAATGCCGTTGACTCGGTAAATTGGAGGAAAGAAGGAGGCCAGGTTGACTGTATGATTTGTATCAACGTGATGTGCAACAATTGTGCTGGTAATCGTCTTGGTGACTCCGCTATCAATCCAGGCTGGATAACACCTACGGATACGTTCAGATAAGCTCCTGGTCGTGCAACCCACGTAACCAGTTCCACAGGAACAAGTAAATGAGTATACAAAAAAAGAAGCCGCGGAAACGGGCACTTTATCCTTTAACCGTAAACACAGTGCTGGAGTGGAGTTGAAACAGACAAGTAGATTAGGAGAATGGAATGTTCTGTTGATAGCAGTGTTAAGTCTCCTAGTGATTGTTTCGGCAAGTGAAATGATAGCGAGGTAAATAATATTTCCCACTAGGATCATCTTATTCTGTTTCTCGCGACGTTGCATAGTCGACAAGACAAGACTTGAGTTTTAGTAAATGCAGGAAGAAGATGTTTGTTTCACTTTTAATCAGAATTACGTACTTACATTTGGAGGGTCCTCTTATTTGGAAAGTGGATGAGCCTTTTAATCGAACAAAACTCTAAATGCTGACATGTGTCAGGAGTAAACCGTTACTGTTATAATGAAGATCAGTATAGTTCGGTGTATCTTCTATGGCAACAGTGTTTGTATACTTTATCACTAACATTTCCTTACAGAGGGTGTGGCGAAAGAATTGCAGCCTGCAAAAACGCTAATGTTGTTTGTTTTCGTCGGAATGGTTTAATCGTTGTTTTGAGTCGTGTTATTGGAATGACCTCCCTGCACCCTAGATTTTTAGCAAAGAATTTTCTCAGCCAACTTATCCTCTGATTATGTGGCTTTCAAAACTTTCAACCTCTATAATGACTGCTCAAAAGCTTGACTTTAACCTTCTCCATATCCTTTACGAAATGTTCAGTGAATGTATACTCCTTGCCAGCTATAGGCAAACCTTCTAATCCGTATTTTTCGGGTCCATTCTGTTGTCATGTGTTAGCTGTTTCTTTCCTCACATTTATTTCTGTAATTGAAACAAAATTTTGACTGATCTGAAAGAACTGTCACTCAGCAAAAACCACCCTCACGTTTTTATCGCGGTTTTTACAGTGTTGTATATCGATAATTCACCAACTGTTTGGTCATTTGATACTTCATATCTATTCGCTTGCTTACCATCCACTCTGTTTGAACAAACAGCCACTGTCATATATTGGCCAATTTCTGAGAATATCCATAATGATTTATTGCATAGGCTGTCCATCAATTATAGTCGACTTTCCTATCGATTACTGATCAGATTACTTTGGACATGGTTCCACCTGCTCCTGGAGAGCGAGCTCAGCCATACAGTCTTTTGGATCGTGGGAGCAATCCACGTGGTCGATTTTCTGATGGCTCAAATCGTCGCGTTTTCCGTGGTCGTTCTTCTGGCAGACGATCTCGTGGCCGGTATCTTCCACGTTAGACCGCTTCTGTTTTGTCGAAACGCTCTCGTAATTTACTGCTTGGAGTCTTTTTCTGCTGATGTGCTTTTCAATATCTTTGTACAGTATTGTAATCCTGTGGTTCATATTATTTTTGGTGAATAAAACTGCTACATTTTATAACCTGGCTTTTCACCCGTTTACGTCCGACCTATGTGTTTATCACCTTGCGGTCTGTACAGTATGGTTTTACCGGTGCTGTCGTTTACTGATAGGTGCCGCAGCTTTCTCTACATTCGGTCCTTTGCCAAAAAGATCACCACTTTTATCAAACCCATCATTAAATGTTAATTTCTGTTTTCTGATAAGGCGGGACATAGAGTGGGTTTCCTTTTCCCGACTTCGTGTAAATGCGCATGGGCTGTGTTGTTTTCCATAGTTTGTGTCACAACGACACTGCTCCTATTCCATGAAACGGATTCAGGCTGCTCAGTCGAGTGTCTTTCCGGTCCCTGCTTCTCTGTGCACACTGTAACCCTGCCATCCATTTTCTTGTCAGTAAGGATGCATTCACCAAACACACGTGAATACCCGGCTTTGAAGGATTGAATATTCTGGGAACGAGAGTTCAGTGCGATCTGTACTAATGAACATTTAGATACAGTCAGATGCAGTGCCCGAAGACGCAGTATGTGTCACTTCGGTAAGCAAGCCAAACTTTTGTCCGAAATTGAATTGAACTCGAAGAAGCGCTTTTGTGTTAAACCGCCTTCTGCTGTTATAGGTACGGCTTATGAATGATTGTAATAATTAGCCTGCAAACTCTACCAGCAGAATTACACGAGTGCTTTTTAAAAATCGTGAAATAAGTTGCTGAAGTGGTAACTCTCATTATTAAGAAATACACAACCCTGACAATGGTAACTAGAGTGAGTAACGAAATCGGTCTGGGGGGATTGTGGATTATGCTGAATATCCGCAAAAATTTCTTATGAACTATGAGACTAGCGTTGTGCGGCCGGTTACCAAGAGCCCTAACAACGGTCTACCTTCGGAATCATCTTTTTTTAATCAGTTCCTGTATGCTCTGCAGATAGTCCGTCTGTTACTGAGAGATCAATTCGATTAGACCAAATGAGCAGCAATCGCGCTTCGAACGTGTGGTATCAGCTGCAGCCAACGGGAGTGATTTTGGTAGTATGCCCTGTTAATAAGTGTCACGGAAGCTTCTGTGTCGATCTCCAGACAAACGTTGCGGTCTTTCACATCCAAATCTACTGTATAAGGGGTACACCTGCAGGAAACGTGGCCGAGGGATGTGAAATCAAGTTGGAAATGGATTCTTCACGATCTTCAATCGGTCGTACGGCTCGAGTCTTAGAGCGGAAATCGGAAGACTGCGCTTGTTTCGAACGGCATACGCGTGCAATGTGGCCAATTTTCCCACAACTATGCCACGTCGTTTGTTTGTGACGACATTTCGTGGCAGCTTCGTGTTCATCACCGCAACGATAACACGTAAACGTACGAATCGATTATTGCACTTGAGCGGAGACGTATAATAATATATATTTCTCAACGCATATGTGAGGAGCACGCTTGGTTGTGCGCGATCACTGTGGATATTTACAAACCATACAAAAACGAATAATTAAACAGTAGCACTAAGGTGAAGTTTGTTGCAAGAATTACGTGGTCAAAGAGAAAATGACTGTACTTTATGGAACTTTGACGGACGCAACAGAGGAAGAGATAGTTCGCTCATTTCACAGATTCAGTCTCAAAAAATGGGATGTTACATCAATTCACTGTTTACAAAGTTGTGGGATGGGCGATTTTTCAAATATTTCAAGGTCACTTCGGGAGGATGTCCAAACGCACCTTCGGAATTTTTTGCTGTTAAGGAATAAAATTGACGTCCGGGAATTGTCAAGATAGATTGGCTTTCGCGTGCAGTCAATTGAACATTTGCTGAGGCCGAAGACAGCTGGTATAAGGTAAGGCGTTTTGCTATCTCCTCCCGTTGCCTCGCAATTGAACGTGCCCGATCCCAAGTTAATTTAGACTCTTCTTTGGACAACAGTCGCTCTCTGGTTTTCGTGTCCTGGACTCCCACTAGTAAACATTGAATCGCCATAGCCTCTTCAATTTTTGTAAGCACAACTTCATCATAACGACATTCAGGAATAGCTTGCTAGATAGAGCTATAAAATCACTAACATCTTCCCTCGAACACTGACGAAGTTGGTGGAGATTCATGCGAGCTGTGAACACGTTGTGGCGTAACCCCCATAAAACATCTGGTGTCGCCAGGGCATCCGGCAAGGAGGTTCTGTCATACACACGAAATGCGTCGAAATGACGTTGGCCCTCGAGTCCCAGGTATTGTCTGAGTAATTTAATTTTCTGCGATTCTGTAAGGTGTATGTTGGGATTTAATGCTGACAGTAGTTCTAGATAATCCTCGAACGATCGCTTCCAGCGCGTCCACATTGACAATGACGGCTTTGAACCAGCATCCCTCCAAAAGTAATCTAGGGGTGTGGATGAATTATTCGTGGCTTCCGGATCAAATGCTTAATCCCCACTCGCCAGAATGTTACAACTTCAAACCACGTTAAACTCCGAGCCCTGACACCTAGTTGGCTCAGAGTAGGATGTGATCACGTGACGGCAATAGCGCGTAGCTTTATCGAACACGAGCGAATGACATCATAATAGTGATGAGACAGAATATGACGAGCAGTCACACAATCGATTGTGTGGGTAACAGGATTGCTTCGTTCGGGGCCGGGGTGAGAGTGAGAGGGAGAGGAACACACACGCGTGCACAGGTAGACAGGTGAAGTGCGGCAACGGTAGGCGCGGATGCCATATTATGTTTGCAAGAACTGTAATTTCCAGAGAAAGGGTGAAATTCGACTATCGGAGATCGCTTTGAAAGCTGCATTGTGGTCCATGTCTTAAAAATGTATACGACTGGACGACAAAACCATGACCAGCACGTTTCATTAAGAAGGTTGTGGAAACTACATAGATGAGTGGTATTCCTGGGCTCACGGAAATCCGTGATAACTTCAACCTCATCGTCGGTTGTATAAATCTTATCCTGACCGATGGTGTAACATCCAACAATGAGTACAGCGTGGTCAAGTTAACTCTGGCATTCAACGGCGTGCTGCTTCTCTGTAAACGGCCAAATGATGTAAACTTTCTTAGTTTATACTAGCGACAAAAACACTACTGATGTGAGGAATGCATTCCCAAAAGAGTGTTATCTATGAACTGTTGAAGTGTGATGTGACGTTCTAGTAACAGCAAGTTTTCCCGCATAAAGTAAAGCCGGCAACGCTTCAGTCAAGTAGTACAAGTACACCTTGAATGTTCCATGACGTTAATCGAAGTTTTGGCCACTACACGTTCATACCTTTTTACTGTTTATGATCATTCTGGGTGAAACAGTGTTGCTCACTTTGCGATTAAACTGCTGACACCTTCAGTTGATCATGTTCAATGAAGCAGTTGTGTTCCTCCTCAGACATGCAGACTATCTGTGGCACGATATACTTATATTCGGTTCGAATCACCTCAAAAGGCAATGAGGGAGCGGACTGGTGCATGCTCAACAGTCATCTCAGGTTCATTCTTCGACTAAAATCTACGCTTGACAGCCACTGACACCATTTCATATCGTATGTGGACTGTCGTTTTATCCATCGGGAATTTTTTTTACAAAAATCTGAACCGTCAAATCAAGAAAAGTCTAAACTAACAGACTTGGGGACACACATTATCTGGTCGCCACACATCCATACACCAAGGGTCATTCGTGACTCATTCTCTCCAAATAGAATCCGGTGAGGTTCTGAACTGCAACAAGGTATACAAAATGTAATAATACTTACTTCTGACAACTCCTCCCATTGACCTCACAAAGAAAGCCTGCGAACGGTAAGACCTGTTTTGCTCGAACAAATTTATGCACGTATACTTCCCGTAGTCGTTTATAACAGGCAGTACGCCAGTAGTTCTTAAGCGGTCAAGTATTTCAGTCACTTTCCGCAACACCTGTATTAACTAACAATCTCATTGCAGGACATGAAAGTGAATAACCAATTTTGCAGTCACTGTGCTCGCTCGGCACTCGCACTTACTATTGACGACGTACTGCTTTAGTTCATCATTTTGGGGTTTGTACTCGAGTAAGTACTTAGAATGAGTTGAAAAAAATGGATTCAACTCGAGATAGTGTCTTAAATTAACAGTCGTAAACTGCAGTTTTTCTCTTAACGACATAAAATCTTGATTGATAAGCATCACAAGAAATCAGCAAACATAAATATGTCAACGTAAAGCTTTGTGAATGGTGTATTTTGCTTTTCCGTGTTAGCATCAAATACACCAATAGGACATCTGTCACACAACCTCCGTGTTGGATGTGCTCAGTTTACCACAATTTGCCCATTGAATTGTGGCGACCTGAAAAGTTCACTGGTCATAGGATGTATGAAATAGGACTAAAACTCAGTTGCACGTTGTACCTAGATTATCAATATGGTTCACCTCATGTATGATGTTGTTCATCTGCAAGTCATGTGACTGTGTGGCGCGAACCCGAACTGCGCACTGTTCCGGTTTGTTCGCTCGTCGACGGCCAAAAAGGACGGAACGGAGGAGTGAAGAAACTGAAAGTGAAACAGAAGGCTCTACTTGAAGAATAGTTATTTGGAAATAGCATTAATTTTAAGTGTCAAGTTGTTGAGGACACTTTCCGTTATCTCTGTGCCGTTTATACCATGTTTCTTTTTCGGCACATATTTGGCGGCGTCCGCTTCAGGTTGGCCTGTCACAGTGACCGGAATCAAAGGACGACTACACTCCACCATCACCACAAATGGCTTATGCTGCCTTACTCGTGCTTCCGCTCCCACACCGCGGATCTAAAGCAGACCCAAAGGAACTAAACGAGGAGGCGTGTGAATGAGACGTTGTGTCCAGTCGGTCAAGGCTAGTTAGTTAATGTTTTGGCAGGCGCTAGGTGAAAGTAAACAGAGACACTCAAGCGATAAGGTGTAAACTGGGAAGAGGAATACTGAAATATAACGAAAGAATTAGCACATCATATAAGTGCATGTTAGTGTAGCGGCCTGGAGGCTCCATTCACCTGCCTGCGGTATGATGTGTTAAATAGTTCCAAAACTCGTAGTTGCATATTGTACCTAGGCTATCAAGAAAGCTCGCATGATATATGCTGTCCGATTGTTCGTCTGCATGTCATGTGAATTGCGCGAATCAGGAAGACGCGTGTCACATTCTTCCAGTTTACTCGCTCGTCGACGGCCGGTCTCTAGCCTCTGTAGCTAGTTCGCGTGTCAGTGCCGTTTATAGCGCCATCAGAAACCACTTGTACGTTTCGTCGAATAAAGATTTGATCTCTTTCGTCGACGGTCTTTCGTTTTTTGCGTATGGTAATTGCGCACCTGGTAAAAAAGCGGCTTAGTGCGACGCGCACTAAACTGGTGAGCCCGACTACATCGGTTAGCCCGTTCAAATAATTTTTCTTCTCCACAGGTACATCTTTTGTTTAACTGTGAGTTACCATTTATATACATATATGTATATATTCATTATTTTAAATCAATTTGTTATTCATTCCGCTATATTGGAGGCTCAACCCAACGTTTTTGTGGACGCTCCGGTCAGTGCAATAACCGTACCGTTTAGACCCTTCAGAGAGAATAATCCTAAATCGTGGTTTGCTCAATTAGAAGCCAAATTTGCGCTACGACAAATCAGTTCAGAGCTAGCCCGTTTTCATCACGTAGTTGCGGCACTGCCACCCCAAGTCATTGACGAGGTGGATGATATTCTGCTGATACCGGACTTCATGAAGCCCTACGAGTAACTCAAAGCAGCCGCAATTAAGCGCGTTGGCTTGTCCAGTCGACAGCTTATTTCTTGGCTTCTGAGTGCAACCCAGCTCGGTGACCGTGAACCATCGCAGTTGCTCCGCCACATGCAGCGGTTAGCAGGCACAACAAACATAGGGGAGGTTCTACTTAATGTGATGTGGCTACAGCGTTTGTCTAAAGATATGCGAGACATTCTTAACGCATACCCGTCAGCAACCTTGCCGACCGGATCGAGAAACATACGGCACCGCTGGTTCTCAACTCGTTCAGAATAGTCAGGGCGCAATGGCCACTTTAAATGCTCAAGTTATCAGCCTAACTGAACAAAATCAAGCCTTAATGACGCATCATTTGAGATCATGATCGGTTACCCCCATTCGATGACACAGTAGCCACTCAGGGTCGCGTGATTCTCGTCAGTCGTCACCGGACGCTAATCCGGATCACCGCTGTTATCACCAGCAATTTGACAAGAAAGCCCGTCGATGCCGACCGTCTTTGGTCCAGTCAGCAAACAGGGCAGCCAAATCAACATGGTTAACGACGTCTCTTGTCCGCCCGGTCGTCTGTTCTTTCCAAAAGACCACTAGTCGGGGATTCGCTATCTCATCGACACAGGTGCCGAGGTCAGCGTGATCCCTTCTGAGACCGATGACTTGAACAGATCATCCATTTCGAATCTTCGCGCGGCCGACGGAAGGACTATAAAAGTGTTCGATCAGCGCTCTCGCACACTTAAGTCAGGTCTCCGTGGGGCTTTCCGCTGGATCTTTACTGGCGTTGACGTCCAAATGGCGATTATCGGCATCAACCTCCTGCAGCACTTAGACCTCTTGTGAGATTCCAGACGACACTGTCTAGTCGACCAATCAACAAAACTTACGGTTACAGAGATTTTTACCGATACGTTATCAGCCAGTCCCGTATATCAAAGCTCTACGAAAATGAACTAGTTTTCTAATCGATAAGTATCTGACTGTTTTCCGACAGTCTTTATCTCTGCCTGCCTTCAAAGGTTCCACAAGGCATCACATAGCCACGACAGACCCGCTGGTGTTCGCCAAACTCGTAGATTGACAACAGACAAGCTAAAATTAGCCCGCGCTGAGTTTGAGCACATGCTAAAGCTCGGAATCATTCGCCCATCCAGTAGCCCTTGGTCCTCTCTACTCCACCTGGTCCCTAAGGCGTTGGATGTCTGGTGCCCTTGTGGAGATTGTCGTTCACTCAAGAAAGCCCCAGTACCCGACAGGTACCCAATACCACACAAACAGGACATTACGGCTAGACTTCGTGGTACCCGTGTGTTCGCGGAAATTGATCCGGTTGTGGATGAGGATGTCACCAAGACAGCTGTCATCACTCTATTTAGATTTCTACGTATGCCGTTCGGTTTCGAAAACGTCGCACAAACGTTTCAGCCTTTCATGAAAGGGGTCCGGATTCCGTTCATCCCTAGACCAACGACCTATCAGCTGCAAGCGTTTCTGAGGAAGAACACCACATTCATCTGCGACAGCTGTTCGACAGGTTAGCAACTTTTGGCATAACGATTAATGCGGAAAAGTGCGTTGTTGGCCAGCCAGCAATAGCGATTCTAGGGCACCACGTTGACCAGCACGGTATTCGACCGCCAACCGGTAAGGTGGGAGTAATCCGTGATTTTTACCGTCCTATTATCCTCGCTGCTATTCGGCGATTTAATGAAATGGTCAACTACTACAGGCGGTGTGTTCCACATTGCGCTCAGCTTATGCAGCCTTTACCGTGTCAACGACTGTCTGTCAACGACAGCCATCGAATCGCTTGATAGAATTAGGATGCATTAGCCACCGCTGTTATGTTGCACCACTTCAACTCAGCCGCGGAAATAAGTGTAGCTGTTGACGCGTCAGACACCGCAGTTGGCGCCGCAGTTCAACAATTCTTCGGTGGACTCTGAAAACCGCTCGCTTTCTTCTCCAGAAGTTTACTTCCGGCTGAAACAAGGTATAGCACGTTCGGTCGTAAATTGTTAACAATTCACTCGGCTGTTCGTCACTTCCGACACGCCCTAAAGGAAAACCAGTTTGTGATTTTCACCGACCACAAACCGTTGGTTTTTGGTTTCCACAGTAGATCTGAAAGACATTCGCCCAGCGAAGTTCGACATTTGGACTCCGTATTCCAGTTTACTCCCGATGTACGTCAAGTTTCTGGCAGCGATGACGTAGTGGCTGACGCTTAATCCCGACTGCCGGCACTAGTTGGTTACCACTCAATCGACTTGAACGCCATGGCCAACGCACAACGTTTGGAAAATGATTTCCACGCCTCCTGCCAAACATCAGCTCTACAGCTGACCGATCAACCTCTGCCAGCGTCTGCAGAAATTATCCTTTGCGATACCTCTACTGGACTTCCACGTCCAGAAGTTCTCATTCTTTTCTGACGACGCGTGTTCGACATGCTACACAACATCGCCCATTCTGGCATCCAGGCCACAGCCAAACTCATTTCCGATAGGTACGTTTGGCCTGATATGCAAAAGGATCTTCGCACGTAGGCATGATCTTGCCTAGCTTGTCAACAAGCTCAGGTTCACCACCACTTGTCGGCCCTGATTGACTGATTTCTTTCGATCACATCTCGACTTGCACATCTCCACATCGACATTGTAGGTCCTTTGCCATCTTCCAACGGGATGACATAATTTTTGACGATGGTAGATCGTTTCGCGCGATGTTTAGAGGCCGTCCCCATACCCGACGTCGGTTTTGAGACGCGCGTTCGTTGAGCGTCGGGCAGCATCTCATGGTTGCCCGGCCACGGTTATGATCGACCGTGGCCATCTAGTCGAGAGCGGTTCCTTTACGGAAACACTGAGCGCGCTTGGATGTCATCGCACGCATACCACCCGGCTGCAAACGGTATGGTCGAACGCTCCCACCGACAACTAAAATCAGCTCTCGCCACGGTCGATGCAATCCGTTGAACAGAAACCCTGTCAATGGTTTTACTCGGCATCCGCGCTGCCCTTAAGGCTGACCTCCACGTTTCTAGCGTCGCGCTCCTGTACGGCCAACTACTGCGTCTCCTGGGGATTACTCTTTATCCGCCGCCGACGCCCTTCGATATGATGCTTCTTATGCCAAACAGCTTGCTTCGCACATGCGCGTCTTCGTGTCACGGACACACGAGAACAAAGCCGCAGGGTGTTTGTTTCCAAAGACCTGCACGACTGTATGTATGTTTGTTCGCGTGGATGGTTCACGACGCTCGCTCGAGCAACCTTATGAAGGTCCTTTTAGAGCACTTCAACAAAAGGATCGGTTCTACGTGCTCCAGCGTCAAGATATTCGGGACACTGTTAGCATCGATCGTTTGGAGCCTGCCTACTTCGAAAGGACAGAGAAAGCGTTCAGTTCTCCCCCGCAGCCCCTATCCACGCTGGCAACCGTCTAAGAAGAGCCTCGCCTCAGCGCATCGTCCTCAGGAGACATCACGACACTGCCGATGACGCCAGCACCCACTGTAATGCATTCAGGTCGTAGGTACATCCGCCGAGACTCCTCATAGAGGACCAGCAATTTTTCAGATCTGGTTTTATTTTCCCGGTCACAACAAAGAAGAATCGCAAACTGTTTTCGAGAATACAAAATTAGCGTTTTCCAAACAAAAACTATCGCGTTTGTTCAGGTTTTTTCCTCTCCGGAATGTCCGTATTCGCTGTGTAACTTGGTTGAGTAGTCATTTATTTCTGTACTGATACTCGGCCAGTTTCGTCTCATTTACTGTCGCATGTCTCATTCGGCGCTGGCATGACCTATGTGGCATCATCGATCACGATCATCTGCGATCTGGTATTGGATGTCGTGCTCGGACGTTCTGTGGATGCTTCGTCTCTCACATTCATTTATTCACGGTAGTTGTAAGGGAGGATACTCGAGTAGGAGCTTGCTAGGACCTATGGACATTATTGCTCCTCCACCTGCGGCGTCTGTGGATTGTCGTACCAATCGCAAGCTGACTGGATATCAGCTGGTACGTCTTGAACCAGATCAGGCCAAGGGTGGCTGGTCCCAGTTATCCTCATCAGGATCATAGGAAAGATCTCACAGTACCATTCTAAGAGGAGGTGGGTAGGGGCCGGAGATTACTCTGGTCTGCCTGCAGTATGTGAAATGAGTTCCAAAACTCATAGTTACGTATCGTAACTACGTTATTAAAGAAGCCTGCGTGATGTGTGCCATCCGACTCTATGTCTGCATGTCATGTGAATGTGGCGCGAATCCGAAAGACACACGCGTCATATTATTCCCGTTTATTTCTTGAAGTAACTGTTTGAGTGAGTGCTTGATGATTGTTATGCGTTAATCGAACGTTGGTGGCCACGTTCCCT
>QNGE01001574.1:140472-158314 GCA_008508345.1 Paragonimus westermani
CGCCATTACGTGTCTGTTGCATTTGATTATATTTGCGCGAACCGTTAATCTCGGAACTTGTATACTTGGTGGATTCAATATTGAGGTTTGTGGTTGTCTTCCACTATTCGGTGCGATACCACACTCATAGATGGGTTTTTAGCTGAGCGACTTGGGCTGCTAACAAGTGAAAGAACGCTTAGCATCCGTACACTGAATAGGAATGCTACTATCAATTGCCAAGAGCTGAGTTTGGAAGTTGAATCTTTAGATGATGGTAGTTGGATCAAGGTCGACAAGGCCTATTCTGTCAAGGGTATTCCGGTTGAACTGACGGAAACCATATCCAAGGTTGACGTTCACCGGTAGCCCCACTTGGCCGGTCTGTCCACCACCTCGTTGAGGGAAGGTAAAGTCGGGCTATCAATAGGTTGTGACGTGCCCGAGGCACATTTAGTAACAGATCAGCGGGCAGGCAGTAGGCGTCAGCCATATGCTGTAAAATCCATCTTAGGCTGGACCTTGCGAGGTCCCATTTCACTGTCAGCAAACAGCAAGGCTGAAGTTCATTGCTTGAGGGGTGCTGAGCTAACACGGTTGGTTCAGCGTATGTTCGACCTAAAGTTTGTCCAACGCGGACTTTCTGGAGAGGTTGTTCATTCATGTGGTGATCACCGAGCTGAGCTTATTGTAGAGTCCACAGTTACGTTGAAGGACGGCGGGTATGAGATTGGCTTGCCGTGGCGGTTTGACAATGTAAACTTCCCAGATAACCGGTGGTTGGCTCAGAAACGTCTGAATTTATTAGCAAGAAGACTTTCCCACGATACTGAATTGGCACATAAATACAGCGAGATTATCTAGGCACACGTGGCCAGAGGTAATATATCCAGAGTTAACACCAGCGAGGATAAGACACCTCGCCTGTGGTACTTGCCTCATCACCCGGTGTTGAGTTCGAATAAACCCAGGGAGGTGCGAATAGTATTGGATTGCGCAGCAAAATACGAGGACACCTCTTTGAACAAAGTACTGCTGCAGGGGTCAGTCCTAACGAACAACCTGGTGGGTGTGTTGTTACGGTTCCGGAAGGGTGTGATAGCCTGGTCCTCAGACATAGAGGGAATGTTTTTCCAGGTGAAGGTACCTGGAAGGGACCAGTGGGCATTGAGTTTGCTTCGGTGGAGTGATGAATCAATGTCTGGCTCACCGGGCACGCATGAAATTATGGTCCATCCTTTCGCGGCTACTTCTTTGCCTTCCTGCGCGTCATATGCACTCAAGAAGACTGCAATTGATAATGGGTATCGATTTAGCAAGTTAACTAGCCAAGTTGTTTTTGAGAATTTTACGTCGACGACTGCTTGGTATCAGTGGATACGCTTAAAGATGCCAGGTGTGTAACGTCTGATTTGCGCGAAACGCTTCTCTTGGGTGGATTTAAGCTAGTAAATTTGGCGTCTAATATAGCAGGGGCGCTCTCAGACATACCACCGAGCGGAAAAGCATCTGTGTCAGCAGCGCTAGACCTAGGTGATCACAGTCACCAGAAGGCTCTTAGAGTCCAGTGGCGCGTATCAAAAGACTGCTTCAAGTTTCGCGTATCTTTGCCGAAGAATCCGTTCACTCGTAGAGGCTTGTTAGCCTGCATTGCGTCGGTATACGACCCAGTGGGGTTAATTGCTCCGCGCGTTCTCCGCGATCGGAAGTTGTTCCAAGGATTGTGTGACGCGAATATTTGGTGGGATACACCCTTAGACGAAAGGTTTCGAGGTGAGTGGAAAAGGTGGTCACGGGGTGTAGTGTCGACAGATTCAGTTACAGTACAGCGTTGTATCAAACCCCATGGGAAGAGGCCGACAGGTTCGAAGTTGCATATGTTTTTCGACGCTTCCGGGACGGGTTATGGAGCTGTCGGCTACCTCCGAGAAGTCTTGGGAGATGGCAGCATTTTTTGTTGCTTCTTGATGGAGAAGTCCCATTTTGCACGTTTAAAGCACTTGTCTGTCCCAAGGTTGGAACTTACAGCCGTAGTATGGCAGCTAAAAAATATGAGATTTATAGTGAGTGAACTCAAGCTAACCTTTGATAACATCACACTTCGGATAGACTCCGTCATAGTGTTGAAGTACTTAAGAAACACCCCCTGTCGCTTTGTCAAATTTGTAGCCAACCGTGTCCAACTAATTCATGATTACACTCAGGACTGTCGATGGCGACACACTCCATCCAAGTTAAACCCGGCAGACGTAGCTTCTCGAGGAACCTGTGATGCTAGTTCTCAGGAAATTCACACGTGGCTAAGTGGTCCAGCCTTTCTGTGGGAACTGGAGAATTCGTGGCCACCGGACAAACCGCTCGAGCCGATTCAAGCTGAAGAACTCGAATTAAAGGAGGTTGGACGAGATGTAAAGGTTGTTGACCTTGTTCTACTCATTGGAGGCCCTCAGCCGTAGGCGTTTGGCCCAAGACTGTGGTAGGCGGAGTAGTGAAGGGTGTCGACAATCACGTCCTCGAGGTATATTTGAGAAGAGATAGAGGCGTGGTCGGGAGAGACATAAGATCCATATGTTTCCTTGAAGGAGCAGAGGGTAGTGGCGAGAAAGCCTCAGGTGCAAGGGAACCAGTTCACGATACACGCTCACCTGCAGCTACATGAGTGTTGCGAAACCATGCTAGTTTCGGGGGTCGGTGTTGAAGTAGCTGCTTGTATGAGTGTTTGATGATTGTTGTGTTAATAGAATGTTGATGGCCACGTTCCCTGCTCTATTTACCCCCTTTTTATTGATTCCTCTCCTTACGTTGGAATTCTGTACACCGATTACGAGCCTTTCTTACGATCTGACACTACCGCTTATGTTACGCGCGTGACAAATCATTTCTCCTATGAATGCGGATCTTGGTGTATTAATTAATCTTGATACTGTTTACTTGTAAAACTTGTTTCCGCGTAGTTTTTTCTTCCCCACTTTCCATTGCCGGACCTTTGTTTATATGTACCCTGGTTTCATTTTCGCCTGACCGCTTCGCCATTACGTGTCTGTTGCATTTGATTATATTTGCGCGAACCGTTAATCTCGGAACTTGTATACTTGGTGGATTCAATATTGAGGTTTTCTGGTTGTCTTCCACTATTTGGTTCATCACATTGTTTTCTGACATTAGCACCTCATTAATAAGAAAGTGGCCAATACGACCGTCTTCATTCTGATCCCGAATCGGTTGCTCGACGGGCTCAGAATTTATAGACGCTCGTTACTTTCAGACGCAACTATCGTGGATCCTGCATATCGATAGATATTGCGGAAAAGCTGAGCGTTGTAGGAACAACCACTGGTCGTCCGGGATTAACAACCGGTGGGCAATGAGCTTTCTTTGTTTGAGTAATAAACCAATGTCTGGCTCATCGGACACGTATGAGATTATGGTTTACCTTTTTGAGGCGACTTCTTCGCCCTTTTGCGCGTCATATACTCAGAAAGACTGCAGTTGCTAATGGACATCGATTTAGCAAGCTGGCCAGCCAAATTGTTTGAGGATTTCCACGTTGACGACTGCTTGGTCCCAGTGGATACGCTTGGAGATGCTAGATGTGTAGCGTCTCACTTGTGCGAGATGCTTCTGCGTGGATTTAAACTAGTAAGGTGAAAGTCTAACATAGCAGCTTCGCTGCTGGATATATCACCGAACTTGTCAGCAGCACTAGACCTAGGTGATTACATTCACCAGAAGACCCTTGGGTTCCATCGACATGTTTCGGAAAACTGTTTCAGGTTTCGCGAATCTTTACCGAAAAAGCTGTTCGCTCGAAGAGGCTTAGCTTGTGTCTCCTGGGTGTACGACCCATTTGGGTTAATTCCTGCGCTTGTTCTTCGCGGTCAGAAGCTACTCCAGGACGGTCGATGGCGACACATTCCGTGCGAGTTAAACCCGGCGGACATAGCTCCGCGACGAACCTGTGATGCTAGTTCTTGAGAAATTTACACTTGGTTTAGTGGTCAAGTTTTTTGTGGGGACCTGAGAATTCGTGGCCACTGGACAAGCCACTCAGGCTGAGGAACCTGAATTAAGGAAGGTGTTGGTAGTAGCCAATGTTGACAGCTCGCGACGGTATGTGGAAAGTGTTTTACGCTACCCTCGTTGGGACGCCCTACATCGTGCGGTATCTTGGTTAGAACGTTGCGAGGGTTAGTTCGCCTGCATGAAGGCCAATCGACAGTGTTCCATTATGCTGGGTCCTTTGTGTAAGTTAGACTTGGACCTGGCTTATGAATCCATCGTCCGACTGGAGCAACAAAGCACCTTTGGAAAGGGCTGTAGGGAACACTCCAAGAGCCAACGGGGTATGTAAGCCCGACTAAAGCCTGTCACTATGAACGATGTTCTGTGTCCGGGTGGAAGGGTTTCGATTGGGCTGCCTAACAGTACTAGAATAACGATACTGCCGCCTGGCGGGACTGCTGTGGATATGACTATCAGACACTCTCACGAGGTCGAAGGTCACATGGTGGCTAGTCACGTCTTATCATTCATCCGAGGGAGGTTTTGGATTGTCAAGGGCATGGCTAGCGTGCGCCACGTTCTGTTGGAATGCATGATATGTAAAGTGTTGGCAGCGAAGCCATGCCAACAAGTTATGGCTCCGCTTCCTGTTGATCGCACAACACTTGGTGGTGCCCTGTTCACAGCCTGTGGCGTGGATTATTTTGGACCCCTGAGGTTAGAATTGAGAGAAGCATTTGTAAGAGATACGGCTGTCTCTTCACATGTTTAAGAACAAGTGCTATACATTGAGAAGTAGCACAATCGATGTCAACGGACTCTTTTTTAATGGCTCTAATGAAGTCCATTGGACGTCGGGGTGTGCCGGAATTCATGTATAATGATAACGGACCCAACTTTGTGGGCGCGGACTCAGAGCTGAGGGGAGAATTACTTGGTTTAGACCAAGAAAAAAACCATCGGACTCTGGTTGTCCGCGGTATCACTTGGCACTTTAATCCTCCCGCTGCTAGCCATTGGGGTGGAACATGGAAGCGCTTGATTCGCACAGTTCGACGGGTCATGCAGGCCGTCACAAAGGAACAAGTAACGTCGGACGAGAGTCCCCAAATTTATTCAACTGAGGTTGAGAGAATTCTAAATGACAGACCCTTGGTTCCGGTCAACGATGATCCGGACGGTTCCTCGGTTCTAATACCAAACGATTTGTTGCTCCTAAAACCAAACCCGTGCATGCCGTGCACTCATATCACACTGCTAAAAAGATACACGAAAGGGTGGAAGCAGGCTCAACACCTGGCTGGTGTGGTTTGGTAACGCTGGGTCAGGGAGTGCGTACCCCCCATCCAGGCGTATCGTAAGTGGACAAATTTTGGACCTGATATGAAGGTTGGTGACCTGGTTCTACTCATCGGAGGCCCTTGACCCGTAAGCGTTTGGCCCAAATCCATGAAAAGCGGAGTAGTGAAGATTGCCGACGATCACGTCCGTTAGGCGTAGTTGAGAACAAAGAGCGGCATGGTCAGAAGAGACATAAGATCCATTTGTCCCCTCGGAGAAGCAAAGAGTAGTGGCGTCATCAGCGAACAAGGCTCAAACACTCAACCCGCAGCTATATGAGTGTTGGAAAACCACGCTGGTTTCGGGGGCCATGTTGAAGTAGCTGCTTGAGTGAGTGCTTGATGATTGTTATGCGTTAATCGAACGTTGGTGGCCACGTTCCCTGCCCTTTTTATTTCCTTCTTATAGATTCGTCTCCTTACGGTGGAATTCTTCCTACCGATTGCGAGCCTCTCTTACAATCTGACATTACCGCTCAAGTTACGCGCGTGATAAACCATTTCTCCCGTGAATGTTGATCTTAATGTACTATGGAATCGCGGTGTCGTTTGCTTGTAGGAACTTGTTTCCGCGTAGTTTTGCTTCCTCACTTTCCCTTGCCGGACCTTTGTTTGTATGTACCCTGGTTTCATTTTCGCTTGACCGTTTTGCAATTACGTGACTGTTGCATTTGATTATATTTGCTCGAACCGTTATTCTCGAAACTTGTATACTTGGTGGATTCAATATCGAGGTTTGTTGTTGTCTTCCACCGTTCGGTTTATCGTATTGTTTTTTGAAATTAGTACTCTGTTAGTAAGAAACTTGCCAACACGGCCGTCCTCCTTTTAGGACCCGAATTGGTTGCTCGACGGGCTCGGAATTTATAGATGCTCGCTACTTACAGGCGCGACTATCGTTGATCCAGCATATCGATGGACGTTGCGAGAAAACTAAGGGTTGCTCGAACAACCACTCGAGGTCCGGGATAAACATTACTCGCTCATCGACAGCCGGTCTGTATGTCCTCTGGCTTTTCGCGTGTTGGTACCTTTATAGCGCTATCAGAGTCCACTATACATTTCGTCAAATAAAGATTCAATCTCTCCCCTCAACTTTTTCTGTTTCTCGTGTCTGATAAAAAGGCGACTTAGTGCCACTAGCGCTAACTTAGTGCACTTCACAGAGGATGGCGAAGCGAAGAAAAATTGAAGGGTGAAGTGGAAGATGGAACATTCATGATGCGGTACACCGACAAAACCGATGCAGATGAACGGTAGATGGCCATAGACACCGAGGCCTTCAAAAAGACGAGCTGGTGGGTTGCTTATCATTTCTGTTCGTCTGTCGATGTCAACAAGGCAAAAATATATAAATTAATTAACCTACTGGAGCTTGGCCGGCGATTTATCATGAGTACGTTAATCATCTACTTATCTCAAGTCGCCAGCACATTCGTAGCTACCCACATTGCAACGCCATATAGCCATATTGCCAGAACCTGTGTCACCGATGGGTCCTTTGCGTACCGCGCGCTTCCATTCTTGACCATGCAATGGTTGTTCATTTTCCTTTCGAGCGCATGTCTGATCCACGTTTATGCAGACCATGTGGTTGAACACAAAGCCTTCCCAACACCTGAAATCAGGGTCGCAACGCGAGAGAATTACCTGAATAACATCCCGCTATCTCAGTTTAAACTAGGTTCCACCTGTTCGTCCCGCAGCTCTTTTGAAGTACTGTCATAGCCTATCCGATTGACTGACCTAGTTACGGAAGCTGATTAAGTCTCAGCATGGCTGCGATTCTTTTCACGTCCGCTCGCCGGAGTCCCTCAATGTTCGAAACAATGTCCAACCACCGAATATTTAAGATAATTCTCAGATATTGTAGATGGAAGCGGCTCAGATTACGCACCTCCCGTGAATGTAGAATCCAAGTTTCACTGCCGTACAACACTACAGACAACAACATTGAGCGGTAAACATATAACTTAGTGGTCATTTCCAGCCTGTTGTTTTCCCAGATACTTCCTGCAATACATTCAGAAGCAACACTAGCCTTTGCCAAATGAGCTGATGGCTCGCGGTCCTTGACCAAATCGGTGGAAAAACTGTTAAGTTGCAAAAGTCTGAACAGCGGTCGATAACCTGTCCATTGAGATAGATTTTAATCGCGAATTCAGGGAAAGCATCTCCGTCCAGAGAAGGCCGGAAAGGAAAAATATCTTATCCGTGATTCTATCCATTCCAAATTTGGATGCCACGGTCGCGAAAATCGTGACCCACCGCTGAAGTTGTTTGCTGTGTGCCAGAAGTGCGCAGTCACCTACGAACAGGAGCATGCTCATTACTCTTTAATAATATCCACATGGGCCGTGGATTATCCATTTATCTGCAGCGCACGGATGATAGGCAAATATGCAGCATCACGACCAAATCTGCCGATGAGGTGTGACACATTCCCTCAAGGGATTGTAGTCCTGTAACAACTACGATGAATAAAAATCTGATATCCACCATACCTTCCGGATTGTTAACGCTTTGATAAGTGGTGACGGTTCGTGGGGTTAACTTACTTCAAAGTGGAACACTGGAAAAGCTGGACTCTAGCGAGCTGAACACTACGTACAAAGTGGTGGCTGAGCGTTTCGATGTGAATATTAACTCTTGCCAATTGTGAAGTTACTGACATTGTGGTTAGCACACCGGTCTCACAAGCACAAGGGTCAGGTGCAAAATGTGGGATCGATGATTCATGAGGTCAACTCACTGAATCTTGGTTCCCTTTCTTGTGTGTCATCATAGTCAGGACTAAACTGGGTAGTATTCCGAAACAACGTGTCAACACACCTTCCGGAAAACGCTGCATTATTGGGACCTCACCTGAAGTTGGGCTGTTACGGTCTGTCTACACAAAGCGAGAAATTTGTGTGAAGTGTCCGGATTTTGACTTTTCATTGTTGATGAATAAAAGTTATTCCGCTATCGTGCACGTTGCAACTCGTCACTTCAGTTCAATCAACAGTATCTATACCCCTGAGTGATGTGTTCAGCAGTTGTGGGACGGCAGAACTTTGAACTATGTTTGACAATCGGCTGTATTCCGCATCGTGTCACGCAGTGCTTCTGCTGCGGGCCCTAGAATCGCGTATTACGTCTGGGGTTCCCGGAAATACGTGAAACTTTGTACGCCCCAATGTCTGTCTGAGGCACTAGATGAACGCGATCGTGAGATCCGATAGTGCGTATGCATTCTAGGCCGGTTGTGTTGTCTTCATGGACGTTAACCACTGACGCTCGTAATCCCCGGGAATGCCGTCTACGCAGCCGGCATTTTAGCATGTACTTGCTCACTCCACCCGATAGACGGGTAGACAGGGCGTCGGACAGTCGTGGATGTCGAGCTGTTAATGCAAAACACAGTGAAAAAGGACCCAAACGCTACTGCGGCCGAGCTAGTTTTTGCTTGCACATTTAAATTACCAGGTAAACTCGTCTCACATGCACCTTCAACACCGTACGATTACGGCAGCTACATAGCTTGTTTGGATCACCACATGCGAAAAGTGCTCCCGGTGCAGCCGTTCACGTGCACGCTAAGCTGTTCTCTTGTACCCATGACTTTTTACGTACGGACGAATGGCAACGAAAACTGCAACCCTCATACAACGGCCTCTATTTAGACACGAAAACCTTCGTCAACCGCGAGGCTGTTTCTGGCAACAGGCTGAAAGAAGCATTCATGAAAGAACAGCCAGCCACGCCCGCGTCGACATATGGCGTTCCTCACCCGAAATCCCCGGTGGCAACAGAAAGCGTTCCGCCACCGGAACCTCTTGCATCTGTCAATACCCCCGCAACTCCTAACCCCACTCCCTCTATCCCCAGGCATAGTCATCTTGTCAGGGAAATGGGCAAGCCAATACGTTTTGCGGAGTATGTTAAAATTCCTTATTTTAGGAAATGATGTTTTTCCAACATAACATGTCAACATTCGTAGTCACTGTTTTGGTTCACCTGCTCTTCTGAGCTGTGGCATGTCAGGGCTCAATGATAGTATTTTTTAAAGACAAAGAGCGAAAATTTTCCCATTTGAAATTTAACTTCCCATCTGCTCATTTATGAACTTTTTGGTGTATTTTGCACGCAAAATAATCGACAAACGCTCTCGACTCTTACGTCTTTGCAATTATCGGGTGTATTATTAGGTGCACGAACGAAATTGCATTGTTTTGAGCCTGGTTAATTTGCCTGCTAACCTTTATCTTCTTCGAGTTCAACAACTTCAGACAGGAGGACATAAAATGAAAGGAGACCAGAGGCAGTGACACTCAAAGTTGCAGTGCCTATGAAACGTGGGCTGTGAAGTTACTCATTCCTCCGAATACTTTGACACAATGAGTTATTTTTCTCTGCCTGTTCCCTGGGTAATTCTCCGTAATTTCTCTTTCTTCCAGACGATATCAACGTGATGTGTGGAGAGACGACTCCCATATTCCTATCGTACAGCACAGAAAAATCTAACCCCCTTTTCTCTCAAGAGTTTTTAGAGTTAGAAAGCCCGCTGCGATAGAAAAGAAACGCACCGACGACTAAGTAACATAAATAAACGAACCAAACCAGCGCAACAACCATTTTCGACCGATCCGCCCACCCGACCTTTGACACTCCCTACCACGTGCAGCCATTCTTTGTGTGTATCGCCCTGAAACTGTGGTCAGTCAAAAAGACATTGTGTTGGATCAGTTCCAGGGAATTGTGTAACGCAGGTTGCTGACATCATCCTTATGTTGATGATTTAGTGAGCTTCGGGCTCATGGTTGCTCTCGTTTACCCTGAGTTTGCACTTATTCATGAGTTCCACCTTCCGGAAACTCGCTGTATCTCGATGATTACAGGTCAGACACGCAAAGGGAAAGCAGGATTCCGATCCGAAGCGTTGATCACATCACCGTGTTTTCCGGATTTTGGAACATCGGTATTCAAATAGGCAGCCGACCGTTGTGGTTATTCACACCCAAGGGTTGCTTCCGATTCACTTGCTCCCACCGTTCTATGGAACTCTTCTTCTCTAGGTAGCACCGGAAAAATACGTGAATCTGTTAAGATCATCTTATGCCTACACTACAAGCAGAGCGAGAATTTATGGCCAACTATCTCGGGCGTTCATCTCTTCTGGTTGTTTGTCAAGAGTATCCGATTTTCTTCACTTGCTCAATTTTTTCATGGGCGACATTCTGAAGAGTGCGCCTGAGGGATCCAATATATTTGGTGTTAAGCCTCTTCCTGACACTCAGTCGATTGAACCGGAGTATGCGAACAACTTCTTCTTACCTAGCCCCTTTGCTGAAGACACGCTGACTACGCTGGACAGGGCAGGCTACCGGGCTGGTCGATATGGAATGCACTCCGCCCCCTCAAATTGCAAAGCGTTACCTCAAGACCGAGGCATCCCCACTCTTACTTCATTTGCTGCAGGTAATTTGCTCGTGAATGTGCTCAGTTTCCCATGCTTGGGTAGCGCTATTTCGCCAACCTTTAATATTGTTGATGAGATATCAGCGAGACTTACAGTGACACGAGTTGCCGTCGCCAGCCTACGTCGTTCGTGGCTTCATAAAAAACGTTTGGTTGAATGATATATAATGTTTGTCTATGTTTCGTTCTGCACTATGGTTTGTTTACAACGAAGTTATCAACCGACTTGTTGCGTCTGACCCTCGCTGCCTCTGCCAATTAGCCACATTAGGTGGACTGATCACGTGAGCAACACAAATGTTCGTCTGCACGTGCTGTGGAACGCTCCGGACACACGGTTAGCCGGCTAAATACTCACGCTGCACAGCTTGTGACGGTTGGATCATTTACTGTTTGTGCCATCTAACGGTTTGCCTCTCCGAGCATTATACATTGAGACCACCGAAAGTTGGATGAAACCACCTGGTGGTCGAATAACAATCTGGTCACGAAATATGAAGACCCTGACTGCCCTACTGAGCAAAGAAGGTAGACGTCGCATGCATGACTGAGGTCCTCATGATTATCCAATTAGCTTATTGCAAACGCAATCCAAGGTGGCGGTGTGTCGTAGCCAGCGGCGTACCTGCACCCATACCATTCTTAGCTCCTCCGCTCAGTCCATTTTTCTTATCAATTTTCACCTCTCTGAATAATGTTTTGTCCCAGGATTTTCCACAGCAGTATCGAGGTGAGCGGCGACTGAAGTCCTAGTACCCATTGACCAGGTCCATGGCCGTTATGATAATGACGAAGTTACAGTAGTTTTCACTATCTGTGAGTATACCTTTTGTTTGTATCATTTGGTCTCTCAAATAACGCAACCTCTACTCTATTACATTGAGGTTGATTGCTCTAAATTGTTTTATACGTGGATTATCGATACAAAAACTGACTAGGCTATCATTGTAATAGAAAAATCTGTACGAACTGTAGTAAGCAGTTGTAAAATACAGGATAAAGTCATCAAAAACAGAGAATATTCATCAAACGTCTAATAATATCGTGGATTATTCGAAGTGTCCCAAACTTGGCTCTAGTGTCCACAATTTGTGGTTATAATTTGTAATTCAATCTCGCACGATTTATATGTGTCTCTTGTTGATCTCAATTGTAGGCTTGTTCGGAAGCATAATAGTACTTGAGTTTGAGTGGCAACAAGAATAAACATTTGTCTACATATTTTCATTTTGGTGGATCTGTGACTGATCAAGTAACAGCACGGCAATAATTTTTGCTTCTCGTATCTGCCGACCTATCAACGTTCAACGTTCATCATCTTCTGCGTGTACGGACTTATTTATCCGTCTTCTGAATCTGCTCTCTGGTCTTGTTCTTCCTTTGTATGTGGTCATCTATTCAACTCAGCAGACTTTGACTTGTTAGTGAGTCGTTCTATTTTCACCAATGCATCTGCCGTTCTTATCGCACGTGCAGTTTTCACACCCGTTTGTTACCGTCACAATTTTTCTTGGGTGCCATTAAGGTTCTGGTAACTTCCATCATTTAGTTGATACAGACCCTATTTGCTTGAAAGATCCTGGAAGAATTGGGAATTCAATAATAGCTAACTGCCAGCAGATACTGTTAAAATCTACCGGAATGTTCTTCAGAATTTTGCTTGTCAACAAGGGCGCATTAGCTAGGAACGTGGTGTTTTCCTTGCTGAATGAGACAGCAGAGTGTAATTTGGAGGTTCCGCGTAATTTTCCGGGGTGATCGAAAGCTATTTTATCTCCGAGAGTTGGAAGCATTTCAGAAGGATCATTCACGGAGTTTCTACATCACATCAGTGGTGTTCATTTTATGCCCTTCAGCTTGTCACCGAGTGCAAGCTTTGCTTCGCGTTCTTTCTTCACGTTTTCAAACGTTTTGCTCGTTTGCATCCTCAAGGCAAAAACGAGTGTCCTTCTGCTCTTCCACTTAAGGATTTCAAGCTTATCATTCAGTATTCGCGTAAGAATTTCACCTTGAACAATAGAACCAACGCGTTTCGACCTCATGTTTAGTAAGTTTCTCTCCTGTTACTTTTGGGTCATACAGGAGAAAAAGTTTTCCAATCTGAAAACCTTTTCAGGCAGAAGGGTGAGTTGCAATTAGTGAGTTTGACTGGGCAGTAGAATGCAATTGTCGACTAAGTAACTGTGTTGAAATCAAACAAGCACTTAACGACATCATGGTTAGTTCCTGAAAAGTGTTCTGGAACGGATATTCTAAGAGACGACATGTTTATAGTAATGCGAACTCTCAAGCATGCTTTATTCTGGTGGGCACTGAAACATGTTGGTTCCGTCCATTCACTTAGGTACATGGAAGAAATTCAATAGGAATTTCAAGAGGCGAAAGTGAGATCTAGGAAGTGTTGGGCNATTTGTCTACATATTTTCATTTTGGTGGATCTGTGACTGATCAAGTAACAGCACGGCAATAATTTTTGCTTCTCGTATCTGCCGACCTATCAACGTTCAACGTTCATCATCTTCTGCGTGTACGGACTTATTTATCCGTCTTCTGAATCTGCTCTCTGGTCTTGTTCTTCCTTTGTATGTGGTCATCTATTCAACTCAGCAGACTTTGACTTGTTAGTGAGTCGTTCTATTTTCACCAATGCATCTGCCGTTCTTATCGCACGTGCAGTTTTCACACCCGTTTGTTACCGTCACAATTTTTCTTGGGTGCCATTAAGGTTCTGGTAACTTCCATCATTTAGTTGATACAGACCCTATTTGCTTGAAAGATCCTGGAAGAATTGGGAATTCAATAATAGCTAACTGCCAGCAGATACTGTTAAAATCTACCGGAATGTTCTTCAGAATTTTGCTTGTCAACAAGGGCGCATTAGCTAGGAACGTGGTGTTTTCCTTGCTGAATGAGACAGCAGAGTGTAATTTGGAGGTTCCGCGTAATTTTCTGGGGTGATCGAAAGCTATTTTATCTCCGAGAGTTGGAACCATTTCAGAAGGATCATTCACGGAGTTTCTACATCACATCAGTGGTGTTCATTTTATGCCCTTCAGCTTGTCACCGAGTGCAAGCTTTGCTTCGCGTTCTTTCTTCACGTTTTCAAACGTTTTGCTCGTTTGCATCCTCAAGGCAAAAACGAGTGTCCTTCTGCTCTTCCACTTAAGGATTTCAAGCTTATCATTCAGTATTCGCGTAAGAATTTCACCTTGAACAATAGAACCAACGCGTTTCGACCTCATGTTTAGTAAGTTTCTCTCCTGTTACTTTTGGGTCATACAGGAGAAAAAGTTTTCCAATCTGAAAACCTTTTCAGGCAGAAGGGTGAGTTGCAATTAGTGAGTTTGACTGGGCAGTAGAATGCAATTGTCGACTAAGTAACTGTGTTGAAATCAAACAAGCACTTAACGACATCATGGTTAGTTCCTGAAAAGTGTTCTGGAACGGATATTCTAAGAGACGACATGTTTATAGTAATGCGAACTCTCAAGCATGCTTTATTCTGGTGGGCACTGAAACATGTTGGTTCCGTCCATTCACTTAGGTACATGGAAGAAATTCAATAGGAATTTCAAGAGGCGAAAGTGAGATCTAGGAAGTGTTGGGCTTGCTGGAATTGTTACTCATTATTTTGTGTCCACAAGGCACGTTTGACACGATTCGCTACCTCTACAAAGTTAGACAAATCACTGCTAGCACCATCGAGCGGTTTGTAGATGCAATCCACAAGTAGCTGCCGAAACCAATACAGACCAATAAACATAGCCAGCCTTCGTGTTTAAAAAAACTCATCAATTGTGACTACAAACAACTGTCCCTTCGTACGATTGAGGTATCCACCACTCCATCCAATGAGACGATTTATACGAAACACATGACGCATGTCCAAAGAACCTCACGAGCAACACCTCTCGATGACGAGAATTATATGGAGGGTAGATAAAAAGACGAAAGAACTAAAAGTGTGCATTTTGTTCACTGAAGACCTTACATTCATGAAGACTAGATCATTGGACATTATCCTCCAGGCCTATCATTTGAAGTGCTGAAGAATTGCGTGACTGACGAGACAGTGGGTTGCAGAACACCATATGACTGAGCTGGTTTAAGGCATTCAACAATTTTCTGCTCATGTAAGAGTAGATAAAATGAAGATGTCTCCGCGACAGAAAGTGTTAGCAGGTGTAGTGAGATCACCTTCGACGTCTCCAAAATCTTAAACTCCTTGCGACGTGAGAGTTGCTTTGCCAGTACCACCACGCCGGTCCACATTACGTGGTGAATGTAAATTTACTGCAAACGACTAGCATCAAGGTGAGTGTGTTGGGGTAAGTATCGCAGTTTCACTCGTATTTGTGTAATGAATCCGCGCCATTTCTACAACTGTAGGCTACACTCACTAGAATATCAAATTTCAGTTATCACCGTTGGAGAGGTCGCTTAATCAGTCTGACCCTTGTTTGAATTTCGAAGGTCGACTTGAATTTCTGTCCACATTCCCCTTTTCTGACGGCCGTCGTGCGGTTGTGCTCAAGGTTCTCTCACGTCCAACTCCCTAGCGTCCTCAATTGGTTTGTCGATATCACTTGTGAACAGTGAGTAAATCAACAGATTATGTTTGCCTACAGATTTGCCGTCTTCTTACTGCGACTTCCGATTATTATTAACATAAGGCTGGAGAAACCTTGAGCATACAAACATTGGAACTAGCACAAAGACATTTGTGAGCACGTTCCACAAATTGCAACCTTTATATACGTCTGCCTCAATTATTTCTCCTGCATTTGTATAGTTATATACATCTGTACATAGCAATGAATTTCGCGCTCTAGTTCCGCTAGTTTCTAAGCACTTATATTTGTTTGGGATCCTGTGTGTATATCCAAATGACGCAGTCAGATATCTCAGTCAGCAAGTCGGAGCCCACCGGGGGAGATGCAAGGGGAAACGCCTCAAGTTTTCGTGTCTCCTTTTATGTTTTGCGCGACTCAGAGTACTGACTAGCACAACTTGAGCTGCAATTCTAGTTGGCGCGCATCAACAGCAAGACTGCCAGGTTCACATACTTGACTACCGCATTGCCAAGGTCGGTCGCACCCTATATCAGAGATTTAGTGATTAGACTAACCGAGAGCAACTCTTACGACGCACTAAAGAGCGCATTCTTAGAAAGTGTCGTTGTTTCAGGAGTAGAATGATGTAGGCCTGTCCTTGACGAGCTGCAGCCAGGTGGCCTCATTCCATCTCAGTTGCTTTGACGGTTGAAACAACTGGGACAAAATCACAGGACTGATAAACTCATGCGTTACCTTTGGATGCAGAGGTTGCCCGAATTTGTGCAGGCAATTACTCCGACATTCATATCGACGAGTTCCTTGGATGGTTTGGCAAAATCGGCCGCCTCGGTCATCGGACACTCTCCCAGTAAAATGCATCAGGTGATAGCATATACAGAGAGCAAAACCGCCAACGTAGCAGCAAATGTGAAAGACCGTTCTAGGACGCATGTTCGGGATCAGGGCATAGAGATGAATTAAGCCGTGCACTTTCTCAACCGCCTTGGGAAATGCAAATGCCACCATGTAATGTTGACAACTGTTTCCAGCAGTCCTACCACTGATTGCCTAATTTTGTACACGACAAAAATCCTAGGTTGCGTCTTCTAGTGGGAAACGGCCTTCAAGTGACTGTCGTGCCACCTAGAAAAGAGGATATGTCTTGCTCGACGTCTTTCAAGCTCCAGGCCGCCAATGTAATCCCATTGCGCACTTCAAGCGCACGCTCGCTTACGCTGGATGTGAGCCTGCGGCGTGCTTTCCGCTGGGTTTTCATTATAGCGGGTTACCAGGTGCCATTTTGAACATGGGCTTCTTAAAGCATTTTGGGTTGGTTTTCAACGCAGGCTATCATAAGCTGCTGCATTCTCAAAAGAGTAGATCCGTTATGGGGGCCGCTTTTACGACGACCGCCCTCAGCCCACCGCCTGCTAAACCAAGCCGTGATGATAGATATCGAGCGGTATTGCATGAATTCACTTAGGTGATCCGTCCATTGAACGGGCTACCTATCGTCATTACGGACGTGTTACGTCACATCAAAACGAAAGGCGCACCAGTTTCTCAGCGACCGTGAAGAGTGGCACCAGACAAACTACGCACCGCTCGTGCTGAATTTTAATACACGCTAGACATGAGTGTAATCCGCCCGTCAGATAGCCCTTAGACATCTCTGCACATAATGCCAGAGAAGACAGAGGGCGATTGGCGTCCTGGCGGAGATTATCGTGGAGTGAACATTGTCACTGTTCCAGATAGGTACCCTGTGCCACACGTCCACGATCCAACTACAAGCCTTGTAGATAGAACAATCTCCAGCAAAATCGACCTTGTCTGCGCCTACTACCACATACCGGTAGCATAAGAGGATATACCCAAGACGGCCATTACCACCCCGTTCGGTTTGTTCGAACTTGTGTGCACGCCCTTTGATCTTTGTAACGCTGCACAGACGTTTCAACGTCTGGTTAATGAACTAGATATCCGATCAACGTTAGCATAAGGCTGGTGAAAACTTGGGTGTACAAGCTTAGGAACTAGCACCACGGCGGAGGGTGCCATTAGAGTAGCGTGACTCAGTGGGACGCTGAAAGGATCTCCTGGTAATGGTGGAAGAAGCATTGCTGCGTTCACTGAAGGTGGACTGGTTTGGTTGCTGTTTGTGTTAGTTATATATTCGGCGGATGACGCAGATGACCGGCCACTTATTTTGGAAATTTGGGCTCTAGAAGCATTTACATTTGGGATGAAGATATAATTTACTTAAGAGCTATTGAGTAATGCTTGGAAGCCGTTAAATCTGTATTAATTGCAGACCAACTTGGAGGCAGTATTAGGCAAATCTCTTGTTTGCATGCATAAAACATTGGTCCTCAGGACGTGTCTCTTGGAACTCGGTGTGTAACGTTCATGGAATGCCGCTGATCTAGTAATTTGTAACGTTCATGGAATGCTGCTGATCCACTTATTTGTTGCAAAAATTAAAAGGCGCGTGTTTCGAAAAAG
>QNGE01001575.1:0-21954 GCA_008508345.1 Paragonimus westermani
GTGAACCACTGATGTATTGCTGTCTATGATGATGATGATCTGTTGACCATTTGCCCGGGGGTCATACAACTGTAAATGTTAGACAATTTACTGGCGTTTAAGCGGGGAGGGTGTAAAGTAACCTACCGAGAAACATTTATGAACAAACTACCCAATTCGTGTCGGGTGAGAGAACCTAACGAATACTGGGAACAAACCACAGCAGCTATGTAAACTTGTTAGGGGCGTGTTATTTAGTGGCTGCGTAGTTGCCACAGAACTGGATTTCTTTCACTTCGGTAAACGTTCCACCTGGTTTTGAGTACGAAGACGACCGTCGAGAACCTCAACGCAGCCCACTAAAAGTTTATGCACCACTTGGTCGAATGGTCAAGAAGGATGGGACGATTCTTTTTATCTGGGAATGGCAGAAAGCTTTTTATCCCGATCTGTTTGTACTGGCCGTCGAGTCGGTGTAAGTGATACAATATATGAAAAAATGGCCCACTTATCCTCAGTCGGTCGCGCCGACTTGACAGGTGGGCTGAATGCTTCGAGGAACAATTCAGCTGGCCTCAACCAGACCACGTAGACGGCGGGACACGACTAGTCAGTTACTAAATTCCAGGTGACCCTCCATCAGAAGCAGAAATGGCCCTGAAACCTAAGTGTGACAGAGCCCCTGGCCAAGTTTTTCCTCTCTCATTTCAAGGATGGTGGTGAGAGACTGATATTGGAACTGAAAAAACCCCTCCAAATGATTTTGGAAGCTGAAGAGTTACCTCGTGAGGTTGTTGTTTGTCAGTGATAAGTCCCGTATTCAAAGAGGACCCGAACCCTATGCGATAACCACAGAGGCATCACTTCGGCGTCTGTTGCGTCCAGGTTACTCTGCGGGCTCATTTTATGTCAGCTACACGGAGTACGGGTAGGATTCCTGTTCAGCCGGCGGTTCGTTGATTACATTTTTCCTTACGGCAGACCTTGGAGCACCAGGTCTTTCATAGACAGCCAACGGTTTTGGCCTTTTGGACCTAAAGACTGCTTTCGATTCGGTTGCTCCCAACATTCTGTGGAACTGTCTTGTTCACGCGGGAGTGTCAGGGACATGTGTGGATCCGTTCAGACCACTTTGTGTTCATTCTGCAAACAGGGTGAACAACTCTCGGGTGTTCATCAGTTTTGGTGGTATTCGTCAGGGATGTCTGATAACCCCATTCCCGTTTAATTTCTCCATGGGCAACATTCTGGAAATGCGCTTGAGGATTCCAGTGAGGTTGGTGTTGAGCTTCTTCCTGGCACTCGGTTGTCAGACACATAGTATGCGGATGATATTTTCTTACTTAATCCTCCTGCCAAAGACACGCAGATCGTCCTGGACTCTACGGCTGACATGTTATTCAATGTGGTGTGAACTACCTACATTCAGAGTGTGAAATTCTCTTTGGGGATTGGGACATTCCTTCTTCTACCTTGTTCATCGCGGGCAATTCACTTGAGGTTGTGGACAACTTCATAAACGTGGGTGGCATCGCCTCCTTAGCTTGTATGATTGCTGATGAGATGTCGGTGACGGTAGCAAGGAAGCGAGTTGCCCTAGCAAGCCTGTCTAACCTGTGGCTTCGAAAACACGTTTGATTGACACCAGAAGAAGTGGCATACATTATTTTTGGGCGCCCCGGTTTTCTCTACGGTTCGGAAACATGGACCGTCCACCGAGAAGGCCTCAGCGAACTTGCTGAGCCAAATCATTGTTGCCTCCACTTATTAGCCTCCATTTAATGGACTGATTGCGTGGGTAAAACGGCAATATGCCGGAGGTATTCCGGAAAGAGTGGGGTGCGCGATCCGTTGGTACATAAATAAAGGTTGCACAGGTTGCGATGGTTGGGTGAAATACGTATGTTTGCCATGCCAAGTATTATGTGCTGGTGTCATTAGCAATTGGGCAAAACGACGTGGTGTTCAGGCAGCAGCCTCGTCACGAATTATGAAGACCCTAACTATTCCACTGAGCAGGGCGGGTATGTGTCGCCTACCTGCCTGTGCTCCTCGTGACCATCCAAATCGCTGGCTGGAAACGCTGTCAGGAATGGCGGTGTATCTTAAGCAATTGTACATCCGGATCAAAAATATTTCTAGTTTTTTTGTTTGGTTTTCATCACTATCTTTATTAATAATATTATATTTCAAACTTTTTTTATAACACATCTTCCTATATGTTAAGGATAGCGACGGCTCTTATCACAGTACCTTTGGTGCGGCTTACGGCTATTGATGAGGTTGGTGAGATCTCCCAAGTATCAAAGGACACCTGAAGCAGTCCTACTATAAACCGTTCACGCCAGTCAGCCAATCGGTCCAATCCAAACTCACAGTATGCGACGTCTCACCTTGCGTACCCTCTTGCGGCACTACTGTACTAAACTTCTTCCAACTCTAGGATCGGCGGACGTTTGCGGCACCAGCCAACGCCAACCGCCGTTGATCATTCCAGTTCTCTCTCTTCCGTGCTTGATTCTGCCACGACCACTGTTTCTACTCCGGAAATCAAAAGGGGAACCTACGGCAAACCTATCACAACGTCACCGTTGCTGATGTTCTCAGTTGCTTGTTTTTACGTGGGGCAGTGAATCTGAAATAGAAGGATTTCAGAACATGTCTAAGTTGAGCTTCAAGATGTGAACAGTGCATCACACGCACCTAGAACTGTCGAGCCAGTCTCCGCAAAAAACTGCACATAACGAAGGTTTCGAGCAGAAAACGATGAACGGAAACAGGAAGAATGGTCATCAGCTTTCCACCGAACACAGCAGTTGTCGCATCGTCAACATACACGGCCACCTNGCCACTTCAACAATCCTTGTTCCTAACACCTTCTGTGTAACCCTGAGACAAGCTTCTGTTTAGCGTTTGGCAAAACCGCGCTGTTACTGAACAACAACTACAACTGTAAGTGACCCCTAATATGTGGAAACGTCCAGCTCCCTCACATAGGATATCACGTGATATACTGCACATCAACTGGACGCGGAGGGAAATTTCCAACGCACTCACGGGTAATTAAGAACGTTCGTCGTCGCACTCGACGAATTCCGCTGGCCCCGTCTGTGTGCTACTGGACGCATGTAAATCATTCAATTTGAGTCTGCTGCTTTATATTACAAAGTGCTCCTTCAAGACTGGAGCTTTCTTTGTTCTACTTTCTTTGTTGCTGTGGACAGTTGCGCATACTTTTGTAGCACCATCTCCTCAGCTTTACTGTTGATGAGATGTCAGCGAGGATAGCATAGGCACGAGTTGCCTTTGCCTGCCTGCGTCCTGTATGGCGTCGAAAAGACGTCCGGTTGTCATTGAAAGAAAGTGTCTCATGTTTGTGTTGGTTCTGTTTTGCTTCATGGTGAAAATATATGGTCTGTTCGCAACGAAGATGTAAGCACACTTTCTGTGTTTGGCAATCGTTGTCTCCGCCAATCAGCCCACGTTAGGTGGGTTGATCGCTTTCGCTGACGCGTATTCCGAAGCGATCGGGATGCCCGAGGACCAGTTCGCGATGGACCGTCTGCGACCGTGGGACCACACATCGTGCATGTCAGCTGGACTTCTACGGAATCGGGCATTACTGAGACCACCAGGGGTTGGGTAAAACCTTGTGGTGGTCAAGCACCAGTGTAGTCGCGAAATATGAAGACCCTGAATGTTGCATCATGCAAATTTGGCAGATGTGGTCTACTTGGCCCGGGGTCCTCGCGATTACTCAAATCACTGGTTGTGAACGCTGTCGGAGATGGTGTTTTGCCACAGACAATATCGTGCCTGGATTTATACCATTTCTAGCTTTTCCTGTTGGTCCAGCTCGTTTTCTCGCAGTTCAATCGTATTTCTTACCCACGTTTAGAAGTGTGCCTCTTAATGTGTCATGTAAATTTAATATGCGGTGCTCAACAACTGATTGGCCTCACCCAAATCACGACTCTCCGATTTCGTGTAATAGATTATCATTTTGATGATTTTGACACAGTTTTAGGCGTTATTTTTGGGACCACCATATTTATGATAGCAGTTAGAACGGTTAAGATTGTTCCCTTCGAGATTATGGTTCATAATATAGGGTGACACTTGATACCGACAATGTGGCTCTCAGTTTTCTAGACTAATCGGATTAATGTATTGTTTCTTGTTGTGTTGTCCTTACTGTTGTTCCTAATCAGCAAGCAACAGCCCCACTGTCATCTGTTGACGTCAGACATCAAAAGGGACGTGGTTAGATTTCAACACTTGCTTTCTCATTCTAAGGTTTGTTTTGCTGTACAGCTGCTCCTTCTGTTGCTGCTTCACTCATTGTATTTCCATATTTTGATCTCATCGAAACGTACTCTAAAGTAACCTTCTAATGTTTTTCCATTGATTTTGTAGTCAAAATACCGCTGAACGTTATTTCTAAACCGGGGATAACTGTAAATGTTATCGATTGCTTGCTTGTCAACCCATGTTCATGTTAACATTGTAGCACCCGTTATCTCATATTTGCAATATTCAACTGCAATCGGGCCGGACGGTCGTGTTTTTGGTAGATCGTTGAAGCTTCATCTTAGAATTTCGTTACTAAGTATGTGGAACTTGTTATGCACCGTTTTCTTACCGCTGTTTGTTTTTGTAATTTCCCTCAGGTTCTCAGTTCGCGATGTTTGTTGACTTAAGGCATGTGATGTCGCAAGTAATCGCACAGCTCTGCAGTCAGGTCGGTTTCGAGCGGATAGCCGAATCGGCATTGGATCTTCTGATCGATGTCGCCGAACAGTATATCCGGAACTTGGGTTTAAGTATCACCAAAGTTGCACACTTGTGTAGGTTGTCTGTATTTAAGTTTCTTTAATTGTATTCAGCTGATGATACCGCCCAGTTGGAAGATGGACTATGCGCTTTACAACTGCTTGGACAGTCACCCAAAGCGTTACTCAGATTCACTCAGGAAGTGGGCCCATGGTTAACAGCGCCTCCTCCAACACTGTGTGGGCCTTTGTTCGGAAAGGTTCAGTTGAATATACCACCTGATGGGCATGAGGAACTCGATTCGCGTCCTAAGTATATTCCGCCTCATCTACCTCTGAATTTCTGTCTGTCAGAAACGAATGGTGAGTCTCCTCATCGAATTAATTTTTTGTTTAAGGCCCCCATCCCTCTGACAGTGTTATTCCACATTTGCACTCTGAGCGTGCACAGACTCAAAATGAAAGCAGTGTTATCAAATCTTCTGCAACTACTTCACAAAGTCTTTCAGATTCGGGTGTCACCCACTCATCTTTCAACTCGGGACGCAACCTACCTATGTGGGCTAGTCAGATAACCTACAGGTTAACCAGGATTTCAATTGATCCGCTAACCAAAAACCTCGTTGAACATGCATACGAACGAATACCAGAATCATTCTATGACTTACCGGATGACACAATCACCAGGCCTTCCAAGAGTAATACTTTGCCGGTTGTTCGTGATGAATACGTGGCTCTTTCTTCACCAGTAAATCCTTCGGTTGATCAGACTTCTCGCATTTGTTCTCAAGGGGCAACCGATGCTCAGTGGGCTGCTGCTTTGCAGGTGCGTCTTCTACCTCTTATTATTTGTCTTTGTAACGTCTTTCTCACGTCCGTAATTATCACGCTTACGTAAATGGAGCTGTACAGTGCGCTCGCACCTTGAGGTACATTTTCAAAACGTGATCGTTTAGAATATCGCTGACGTCGATGCCACAACACATCATTATCATCATCGTCATCATAGACAGCAGTATGTCTGGTTGGCATTGATGCTTAACTTCCGCACGCCACAACACATGAAAGGAGTGAACGCGCAAACAATAATAATGACGGAACAAGGGAAGACGTGTGTACGGAACATTTGTAGAGCAAAGTAATGACGCAATATCGTTGATTACAACCCTTGATTGTTTGATAAGGTTCCCAGTCGAAGGTATTTGTTTTTTCTGTAGCGTTGAGATCTGTTCGGATGTGGGCTTTGATTTAAGTGGATTTATGCATTAAAACCTTTACCTACACCAATCACTGAAATGCTGCATTAAGTTTAGACCGACCCACCCAAACAGAATTGGGTGGCAAGATTCGCATTAGACCACGAAAAAAATGTTTGGTCCAACCAAGTTTGTGAAGCGTGAACCCTTCACACAAAGCTCAGCATGATTTTGAAGTCACGTCCTCCCTTCCTCTCTCGGTTCGTATAATCGGAAGTTGTGTAATCGTTACCGAACGTCAGCGACTGCTGTCATTGCTAACGCGGTATCCTGTACCTACTGGGCTGGTTCTGCAGTCGCATGGGAAATTTGTTTGTACGACTACATATAGTCAGCTCTTTCAATACCCGGTGTCATGTATGCTAGCGGATGTCATGCAAGCTTTGGCTGTACTATTTGTGGTTTCAACACACAAGTGATTACCTTCAAAATCTCACCATCAATAGTGCACAATTGCGGAATTCTCCCCTGCTTACAACAGTATTATGAACGTTGCACATGCAACAGCCATTCCAGACTAATCAACCGTAGTCTTATTTTCGAGTATACCTTAAGCTGTATGTGATGCAGCATATAACAATAAACTGTTCACATATTTTCGGTTTCCTAGTACTTGGAAACATTCCCAACCCAATTCATTGTCATATTGACTAGGCAGAATTTTAGAAGTCTATAACACGCAACTCAACATGCTAAAATTTGGCAATAAACCTTCAACTCCTTACCTTAGATTATGTAGCGGTTACTGACTTATTTCGCGCTGCAGAGTGCTGCTCTAAGTCTCAAAGCCACTGTGGCTTTAAAGAAGAACCCTGTTGACCCTTGGCATGGCTGCGGGTGCTCCTGCTTCAGTTATGTAAGTATGCGAATAAGGCGACCACGAGCATTAAAGAACTCGCTCTGCTCGCGCATTACAACATGAGGCTCATTGGTAGTACGCAGTTTGGGTTCAGTTTTAACGAAGTTAGGTTGTATATTCTAATATTCTGATGGGACGTCCTTACTATTGTCCTTTAGGTTCACATGAATCTCAGCATATCTCTGGTTTACTGTAGTCTCACTTTTGCCTACTCCTCCACTTTGAACAGTCGTTATTTTTATGTGTTAAGCTTCAGGTCATTGCCGCCGTTGATCTCACGTTAGATACCATTGGATTATCACGTTTAAACACTCAGTCATGCTTGCTCAAGATTATTGCTCATATTGTTCAGTTGTCTTGAGAGAATTTATGTTGCTGTTTGGTAACTACGGTCGATAAGCTGGTGATTATGATTTCCCATCAAATTGAAATCATAAGTCATGGAATTTGTACAATGTTTTGCTCACTGGTAGACAATGAGAGATTTGGTTGACAGCAACTTTCGCACTCTGATAGCCTTTCTCGTAATCTCTTATCAAAAAGACCATTAGATCAGATTGTCAGTCTCGCTAAACTGTGTCAATATTGCATATGCCTTGAATCTTGTTCTTCAATACACGGGTTGTTATCACTTTATTATTGCTATTTTTATTAATTGCATCCTGTTCAGGCTACTCCCGTCCCCCAGCCTGCGAAACGTATTGTCTTCACGCCTAGTCGTTTCGATCCCAGTTCGCTACCAGCCTATATGTCTTCGGTTAGGCGATCCGTAACAACTGGGATGTCGTCTGCTGTTTCGATCACCCCCAAACGACCTATAACTCCCCGGTCTGTCAATTCATGCATCAGATCTACACCTGTCGCGTATGTCCGTTGTGTTTTGATGAATTGCTTGCAAGGTTTTTCTTCGTTTTTTTCATCGTCAGTAGGCGTCGGACATTGGATTCAGGATTGATGGTAGTCCATTTGACACTGAATGTTGGTTGCATTATTTACAATTTAGCTATCTCTTTATCGTATCTTCACTCCTTCCTACCTTCGTGTGGTTTTCTGATTTCGTTTTTATTATGCCTGTTCTTTCTTTGTTGCTCTGTTTGAGTGCATCGAAGGCTGAATTCCTCATCCGAGAGCTGCCTGTTTCCGATGGTTCACTATCTGTAAACAGTTTCACTCGGTTTTTGCACGCAAAATATGTCTAATTCCACCATTCAAGATGACCGATTTGCGTGTTTTTTAGTGTTTCGTATTCCACGTGGTTGGTGCTTATGCTAATGTGGCACCCTGGCAAGATATGGTTCAGTAGCTATTAACGGATCCTTAATTGATGAATAAAATGTCAAAATGCCACTGAAGTCTAACTACAGTTCAGATACTACTTTCGTTACACCCATGTACTGCGGATTTTCCTGTTTCATCCTCAACTCGCTTTATCAGCGATCAAGATTGTTACATGCGTTTTCCGATATGTTTTTGTCGTTGTTTGCTGCAACCAGGTTCTCTTTCGGTTTATTATGTTATTTATTTTCAAGTCGCGCATCTACTGCAAAAATCACAAGCGTATCTTCGAAATCGAAAAGACGAGGGAGTAGTTCAGTTGGTCGGGCTCGCAGATGGGCGCACAGACGTGTTGTTCGTAAAAGTCGAAGGAATGACCGTTCATCCCCTTCGCTCCCTTTGTCGATCTGTTCTACTAAAGTGGATCTTCTGTCACCGTCCGCAGATCAAACGCCACCACTTCGTACCAGTGAACCCCCGTTCGATGTAGATTCATCTTGTTTGCAAAATCCAAAATCGTGTGCGCCACCCTCTCCGGGTACGTTTCAACAGATTGCCTTTTCTACTAATTTCTTCGTGACTTTGGATCCATTGCGGAATCATGTTATGGCCTTGTTCCCCTCAAAAGATGACAGTTCAATGTTATCCCGCGGACGACTTCAATAAATTAACTAACCTTCTTTACGAAGTGCGCTGTGTGCTTGGTTTGTGGTAAAACGACGACAGTTAGGTGGTTATTTCTGTTTTCTCTTGCGAAATTCAGGCAACACAACGATAACCAGTGCACTTTGATTAGTTTACCAAACAAATAATACGTTAATCTGATATACAACGGGATAACTCGAACTAGAGTTTATAGGAATTAGTTGAAAGAACTTTCTTTGAATAGCGGTTATCGGGAACCGAAACACAAATTTACTGCGTACATTCGCAAGAACCATGGTCAGGTTAGCTGGAAAGATGGGAGAGACACTTTTATAGAGACATAATTGAGAGCTGTTTTGTTCGATTCAGGGACGTCATCGACAAGATGTTGATGAGATGTTAGTTTGAAAAAAATGTCTCACAGGTTTACTGCTACAAGACAGGTGGACGGAGATTTTTTATAAGCAATAAGGTTGGCTCATTCAGCTGTTGTTTATAGCGCTAGTGTGATATCCCCTGCGGCTCTCCTTCGGAAACCCAAGTACAGTTATAATGAGATGATCCTGACAAAAATGATGGTCTGCCCATCTCGATAACCCATTCGGTTAAACTGAATGATGTGACGGTCATACCAACAGTCTCCCATACTAAGCAGGTCAGTAAGTAGAGGCTTGACAAGTCTCTCTTGGTCCTCCAGGTGAGGGGCAGGAAGAAAGTTGGCACCTTTTTCTTGAAAATATATCACCTCCAATTCACTGCCACCCACCGGCTGTCTTGTGGCACAGGCTTTGGAGCCGAAAGCCTTACTTGCGATCCCTCACCGTACTCTTGTCAAGATCTGGGCGTCTTGGCAGTATTCCAGCCCATATACAACCATGAGTAGTCACAACACTGTTAATTCAGTACTGCATCGGCTGTATCGCAATATAAACCAAGTCGTACTGCGTGCTGCACACAGTCGGGTGGATAAACAAAAACGTGGTACTGCTGATCTCTTACCCATTTTCTTATCAAATCTAGCTCTGAGGCTTCTCCGGACCCACATTTCCATTAACTACTCAACAGGTCCCACAACAGATATAGCTAATCACAGTAACACTGTGACGGTAAGTCCCATCTCTTACCATCTAGCCTCAGGTCTCCCTCGTCCCTTGCTTAGACCTGCAGTGTGAGTTGATATAAGGGTTTTCAACGTTCCGAGTCTAAGACAGAGGGGTCAACAGAGAGCTCTCACACGTTAGATTCGTTAAATGTGGAGGCCTGCTGCGTTTAGGGGCTAGATTCCAGGGCGGTAACCAACGTGTGGAACTAGCAGCAATTGCACTATCTACCCGATACTGGTTAGACACTTCGGGTTACCTCACGGTCGTCGTTACCGGTCAGGCTGGAATCATTATGGTCCTCAGCACGACGGCCGCAACGGCATTGGTAGATTGGCTTCCTGTTAACAATAAACTTTGTGCCGTCTCATCCGCTTGACAGGTTCTGTTAAGGCTAGCTGTACACACAAGACTTTCAGGAATCTTTTCATTTTATATGCTTATGCTCCTACGGATTGTAGTGACGTCGGTGTCAGAGACGCCTTTTACTTGGATCTGACCGGTCTGCCCAGGTGTTACGACCTTCTGAGAGAGGAAGGCAAGAACGAATGTAATGACCGCGAGCAGAATCTCCATAACTAACGGAACGTATCCATATGGTAAAACGACACGAAAATCAGAAGAAGTATCGGGACCCAACTCTCGCAACTTAGAAAGGAGAAAGACGGCCTTCAAACAAACTTTATTCGCTGGTCAGCTCGAAGACGAAACAATGGTGCACAGCTGCTATATTTATGGGTTTTCAGCGGCCTTGGGCCTAGGCCACTCATCGCACTAATCAGAAGCAAGCGCGAAACTCGAATTTTCAAGAATATTGGCGGGCATTCGAATTCCTAAATTTGAAAAATCCATTTTCCTTGGTAAATAGAGCGAATTCTTGGAGGGAAAATGCATTCTCCAAACAGCCGATCAACATTTTGACCGAAGGTATGAATGCACAATTTAGCCGCCTTGGTTAGACCGTGTTTCTTTTGAACGGCAGATTTGACCTGACATCCCATCACTTGGGTAACGGCCGGTGATTGTTGCAATTTTGCTCTGAGCACAGGCTGTTTTCAGTCATCAGTCGCTTTTTTGAGCATCCTACTTGCCATTGTTTCACTTGATGTTCCTTTTCTGTGATCTAAGCCTGTTTTCAGATAGACCACATAGGTATCAGTTTATAGGTGGTTGGGATCTACTCAAGTCTGTCGTTCTCATTGGAGCACATAATTGGAGTCAGGCAATGCGTTTTGCGTTTTGTTCTTTCCTTTGGTAGGCAACGACACAGCCGACAGCATTGGTTGGCTGTTGAGAAACGGAACATATCGTCAGCAAAGCGTAAATACCAAACTGTTCTAGAACACAATCTTTTGGCCAAAGTCTCACCGGCAATTCATGAAACAGTTGTCTCAGAATGCGGCACGCTGGTTCGTGGGTTGAGCAAACTGGATCTCGGATGAATCCCTGGAACTGTTAACTGCTAGACGGCAAACCATGCAACAAGTTTAAGAAGGACATCCACAAGAAGCTGAAGCGTAGTCTAATCGCCGATCGTGAGGCTTGATTAATGGCGAAAGTCAAGGGAATGGAAACCACTTTTGTTTCAGGGAACACCAGCTGACTATTCAGGCTTATTCGTTCAACTGATACCGAGTTTCTCTCTGCTAGTGAAGCTGTCAGTGAGGCAGATTACATTCATCCACAATAGGCTTCTGCTTTTACCAACAACGGCTTAGCATGTAGTGCTGTCTCCGGTGGAATTAGAACCATCCATTAAAACTGTGGTTCGCAATTGCATCTCGGCTTTCAAATGCATCGGGGCTGGTGACTCAGCCGATCTAATGTTGACATTTTTCAAAGAAGGTGCGAAAATCATTAGCGTAAGCCTTGATTCATTGTATTTTCTGACCATAAAGGTGCGTTCGATTCAGTGGGCCTATCTACACTTTTAAAGTCAATCATACACAGAGGTTTATCGCCCAAGTATGTGAACATACCGTCGGTGCTATATTCCTTTACTTTAGCTCTGGTTAGGGCTTACGGTAACCTGTTTGGTAGCTTCAGCACCAGAAACTCTGTACGTCAAGGTTGTCCACTTTCATCCTTTTTGTTTAAGTTTGTCATAGACGGACTAATGGAGCACTATCGGAGGTGCTCATAAGATGCCGGTGTGGACCTCCTACCTGCTGGAAGACTGATCTTGATTATGCTTGCATGGTGGTGTTTGACAGTTTCCAGGCAGCATAAACAAAGTTAAACGCTATTCCTCGCTCTCTTACGTTCTTCGGAATGCGCTCTACAGTCTTCTATTGCAGAGTGATTCTGTAAGTCTGCTGTGGTTACGTAGATTCACTGCTAGGTAGTGGTGTTATGAAGGCTGCTGACCGGTTTGTGCACTCGGGAAGCTGCGCCGGCGATGGGATGTAAGGAATGAATCAGAAATACGTGTCCTAGGGCCAGGGCGGTATTCGCTAATCTAGGACACCTTCGGCGATGGAGATATATCTCCGAGGTTTAAGGGTCGCGTGTATAAGGCCAATGTGGGGGTTGCGTTTTTTGGCTGCCAAACGTGAACTCATCACGTTTCGTAGTGCTAACCTGTTTGTACGTACGTTCGCATCTTAAAGACGGCAAGGTTAGCCCCTATATGAGAATCGAATAAACAGGGTTATTACCTCCGTGTTTGGCACACTTTCATAGTGACTGTCACTTTTGTAGTGGGTTGAAAATGAAACAAATCGCTGATGCCGGTCCGAAAACGAGGTTGGGAGTCACCAACTAGTGATTCATTCAATAAACTTATGGGAAAATGAAAAATTTATTGATGACTCCGTTCAAATGTCGAGCAGTAGTCGAAGGTCTGGAAGATTCCCAATGTATATAACAAGGTTAGGATGATGGTTTACGGCTGTGCAGCGTAAATCGATTTTTCTTCCGTGCTAACTACTAACAATTTGCTTCTGTTTCACCTAACTAGTTTGTCAGTAGAAGACTGACCCAGGGTAGTTGTCTGTAGAATTCACAGGGAGGTGGTGAACTCCGATGGGTGGACAGAGGGTTAGCTGACTTTAACGTGATTGTCACTCACATTTGACTGCGCCTTTCGTATTTAGTTAGACTTTTAGGAGGCACACCAGTCCCAACCTTCGTTTCCATTTGAGTTAACCAGTAATACGTATCTTACCTTACCCTGGACTTGAATTCCGATCTGCGTTTTCTTTCTGAGTATGTCGCCCGGGAATTTCTATCGCTTTAGTTCATGTTCTCTGCGTGTACAGATGTTTCAGTAAAATTTACGGAATCCCTCAATTGTTTCATCTAGTCGCTTGGGTTTTGATCACGTAAACTTCTGAATAACAATGTGCACTACGTATTCTGGAGACCACTCATTCTCCCCTTGCATATTCGTTGGCCTATCGTTTGTTGTCTAGTTTGCGATACCACACCCCGAGTTGAACCTCTACCGGCAGATTCGTGCGCACATAAGAGTGAGACTGTTTATCATCTCCCTGAACCTGTTGGAAACAACGCTTTTGCTCTTATACAACAATGTCCCGAGAAACCTGCCATCGATTTATCCCCAGAAAAGCCTCTGTCGGAGCCAACTACATCTGCATTGGATGACGGAAATCTGGTTGTCCTTCTGGAGAATTCTCAGAGTGCACCTAAATCGATTACAAAATCCTTCTCCATCCCGGCTAATTCTGTCAATGATTCATCTACAGCCGTCGCTTCATTGCAAACTCGAGCACGAGGACATCGAGGAAGAAAGCGTGGCCGTGGCCGCAAGGAACCCCATCCCAGAGTGTCCATCATAAACAGCTTGTTTCAGAATCCCCTCCGCCAGAAAGCTCCCCAACCGGTAAGTCCGATTCTTTGGTTTTCCGTTACACGACTTTCCTTACACTTGTTCCTGTGATTGTTTTCTCCATTCGTTTCGTTTTCCAATGTGTGCTTGGATATCGGTGGCTTTGATCTGTTGCATTGAAAAAACGTTCAAATACTTGCGTGTGCTTAAACTCGAGTGGTTAGGAGCACCAAATTACCGTTTGCCACGCCATGCACTTTTCGTCAGAGGAGAGGTACTTAGCTGAGTGGTTGGCAAGAGGATATGCTAAGAGTGTAGCGCTTACATATTTTCGAGGAGGAGGTCCAATAGCACACCAAGCCACTGACCGGAGGCATTAACGACTACACAGTCCATAAGTTTCCACAAACTTGTAATGTAGTGCCCTGGTCGGTAGACTTGGATCCACCCACTAAGACTGAGGTCCGCAATTGCATTGCGGCTCTCAAGCGTAATCAGGCTGCTGGTCCAGATGACCTCGTGCCGGCACTTTTCAAAGAAGGGGGAGAGGCGTTAGTAGAAGCTTTGACTCGTTTGTTTCAACTTGTCTGGATGATGGAAACTATCCCCTCGAGTTGAGGTCACTCGATAATAGTTCCTATATTCAAGAAAGATATCAGGGGCTCCTGTGAAAACCATAGAGGAATTGTTTCGACCCCTGTCATTTCTAGGGTTCTAGCATCCATTATACTTCGTCAATTCAGTACAGCTCGTGAGGTAAACATTCGGAAAGAACAGGCAGGACTTCGCCCCTGGCGGGGATGTATAGATTACATTTTTACTCTTCGTCAACTTCTGGAGCAATGTCATGTATATCGCCGGCCAACAATTGTTGTTTCTCGACTATAAAAGTGCGTTCGATTCAGTGGATCAATGTACACTTTTAGAGCCGCTTGAACGTAGGAGTGTATCGATAAAGTATGTGAACATCATCCGCGCTTTATTCCCATACTTCAGCTCAGATTAGGGTTTACGGTGAACTATCTGACAGTTTCACACCATGAGCGGCGTACGTCAGGGTTGTCCGCTGTCACCATTTTTGTTCAATTTTGTCATAGACGAAGTAATGGAGGATTGTCTTCGACACTCACAAATGCCGACGTGAACCCCTTTACTGGTGGAAGACCGACTGATCTTGATTATGCTGACGACAAGGTGTTGCTGTTTGGCAACTTTCAAGCAGCTCAAACAATACTGGACGCTATTTCGCGTTCTGCTAAATACCTCGGAATGCGCTTTGTAGCCTCAAAATGCAAAGTGTTTCTGCAGGATTGCTGTGATCACGTAGACTTGATGTTAGCTAATGTAGTCATGGAGGTTGTTGACTGGTTTGTTTACCTGGGAAGCTGCATCAGCGGCGGCGGCGGCGGAGGTGTAGGGAATGAAGCGGAAGTGCGTATTTCTGGTGCTAGGGCGGTGTTCGCCAATCTGAGGCATCTCTGGCGACAGAGGTATTTCTCTGAAGCTAAAAGGTCGCATATATAAGACAACGGCAAGGGCCGTATTACTTTACGGCAGCGAAACCTGGCCTCTCAGGGTAGAAGACGTGAACGGTCTTCAAGTATTTGACCACCGATGTCTGCGTTCAATCGCTCGTATCGGGTGGCATCAGCGTGTAAGTAACGAAGAGGTTAGAAAGCGGCTGTTTGGTAGTGATTGTCAAATGAGTTCTTCTGTTCAATCTCTACGTTTGCACAGGCTTAGATGGTTAGGTCACGTATTAAGGATGCCAGCTAGTCGTCTTCCACATCGAGCACTGTTCGCTGACACTGCGACCGACTGGTGTAAGGTGCGAGGTGGACAGATAATGACCTGGCGTAGGGAAATGGATTCGTTCACCAAGGGATTTGTCACTGTGGGTCGTGTTCGTCTCCCGGGCTGGGGCCTTCGTGACTCACAGAGTCGGTGGCTGGGGACTTTAGGTGAGATGGCGGCTAATCGAGGTCAGTGGCGTGAATGTTGTTGTTGTTTGGCCGAGTTGTCTGTGAAGTGAGTGCATTTAATGACGCGGGGCAGTGAAAGCCGTAAGGAAGCTGTCTTGCTGATGACGCCTTACTCTCACTTGCAGCTCGGTTGTTTGTTTGCAAGGTGTAGGCACCTTGATGTTGAAATGTTTGAATATAGAGGTAGTTATTTTCAGTTGTTAGGTCCCTCCCTGTCCCCCTCTTTTTTTCCTTCTCTCTTCCTGTAGAGGGTTTAATTTTTCTTCATGGTTGTGTGGCAGTTAAGCATTAGTGTGAACCACTGATGTTTTGCTGTCTATACTGATGGTGATGATGGTGAGTCAATAAGATTCCTTCCTGGCTGCTCTGTGAATTGGGGTTGTCAGTTCCGTGAATTAGTGAAATTAATGGGTGACATTCCTAACGGATCTTTCGTCTCTTCACTATGCTAACTTGTTTATTTGTGATCATCCATCGTAAATACTTCGTCTATGGTTCATGTGTTAGTAACATTCTTTTCTATTGAATATCACAGTATGATGGCGCTCGTAGTTTTAGTTTGCGTAATTCTGTGATTACGTCAGTATCGACTGTTATTGCATCGCTGGCTGTGATGATGACATAATTGGACTCACTCGCCGTCCTCATATTCCTTTATGTTTGCCCGCGTGACTCTGTTTTCCTCTCATTTTGTATACTCTCTTTTTTGAGGTATGTTTTAAACGCCAATGTTTTTACCCCGTTTCGTTCACTTTATACTTCGCTACACTGTTCCCGCATGAGGCCTAAATCAACATGCTATCTTGTAATTTTCTGTTTAGATGTGCACTCCACTTCAGCAGATCTTCCTTTTTTCGTTAGCTAATGGCAAAACATGTAACGGATAGTCAGAGCTATCCAGTATGTTGTGAAGCTCTGCAGTTGCGTGTCATAAGGGTTATCGTTGAAGACTGTAGCCCAGTTCATTTTATCCTGTCGGATAGGAAACTCACCTTGGGAGTTTAATTGCAATCATGGGGCGCTTGACTGTTCACAAAGTTGGTCCAAATTAGGGTTTAAATTAGTTATCACGAACATTGTTGAGCGAGGTACTGAAATGGTCTGGGTTGTCTTATCAAGACGCGGAACTTTGACTGCATGAAGACCTAGCAAACGACTGTGGGGTGATAACCATCTTGCTCCTGATCGATTACTAGTGCTGGATATCAAGAAGCGATTATTGAAGAATTCTGTTTACAAAGGACAGTCAATTTCAACCGGTTCCCTATCGTGAGCTCGCTGTCATAGCTGTGCTCTTTTCCGGGATCCAAACTAGCTACCTGTTTTGTGCGAACAATTCACGCGTTTAGTGTGTATAAAACTCTAGTGTGGTGTTCAGCGTTTGCTAACCGGTAAACGTAAGTCACAACGATTGATATCAGCCAGCAGCCGTTATTTAAACGCATCATTTGAATCATAGTATGAATTGATGAATCCAGATTTTAACTGTGCAAGCCTGACGACTCTGTTCAGAGTGATAAGCGTGAAATCCATCTACGGTGTAATGCCCCTGAAATATGCCACCGCTAACAGAATTTTTTCGGTAATTGACACCGATGCCTAACTGTCGTGCAATCGCACGTGGAATTTTTCTCCGTTTAAAAGTAAAAGAGGAACAAATGAAATCTAGTTTCTGAATTACGTCTGTGCTTTAAAATACCTAGCACCAGAACACATAAAGCTTCTAGGCATGTAAGCAGGTTAAAAGTCGCAATCAGACAGTCTCCTCGCGGACTTCACCGCTCTGCCACACTTATTCTCATTGCTTCGAAATAGAACCTAGTCGCATCACGACATTCACTCCGTTGAACCCGATTAGTCGTCACATCTAATGTCTTCAGTTAAGGACCAAGTAAGTCTCATGTCCCCAGCCCATGAGACGAACACGATCTGCCGTTCTTAGATTACTAGTGGGCATCCTCATTTCTCCTTGCTAAGTCATCGATTAATCATGTCATTTGCTGGGGATTGTGCTCAGTGTGCACCGCGTAGTAAACAATGGGTTGTTTTTCTTAGTGCGCGAGAGAATTATCTATATCTACACATTCCAAGAGCTTGTATAGATGAGCGTGTTGGATTTAATCAGCCGGAAGCCCGTTTTCTCGCCTGCTGGTTGTTTACTTGCTTATGCTGTCTGGTATGTGTGATTGTATATAAACATTGGTGGGCAATGCCCTTTTACACGTCTTTTATCCGTACCACTCAATAACCATGCTCTGCAGCCCTAAACAACTGCTGGTTTGACTGGTCTTATAATTATGATCCTTGAGTGCAAAATCGGACACTTTTGATGTTGATGTCTCAAGTTGCACATGATAAGGTTAACGTATTGAACGTGTCGTCTGTAGGCTGAGATCTAGTGGAATAGGTTTATGATCTATATGGTAAGAACGCTGTTAGAGACGACTGGGTGTATTGTGTTACACCACGTACGCCTCAAGTTGTTTGTCGAGTTATTGGTTTACAATGTGTTAAAAACCCACCGTATTGAACGGGCTCACTTGACTCAAATCGAATGGGGAATTCGCGTTGCTAGGACGTCACTTCGATTGTGTCAACTGATTGGTCGGGTTGCTTACTGCATGCGGTACAATGTCGCTACCAGATTTAGTGCGTGGTAACAAGTAATGTTGCAGTTCACTACTACAAACGAAAACGTCTATTCTTTTTCGCAGTGAATTTAGTTAATAAATGTCGAACGTATTTTTGGGCTACAATGCACCATCTATTCGGTTTTGTTTTCCCAAGACCTTTTGCAAGTTGAAGAGTTTTGTTGTTTGTCGCACCCTCAGTGACAAACACGGACGCGTAATCAACATTGGTACATTGGTTTTCTCTCCTTTTGTATCGCTGTTTTTCCTACCCTTCAAAGAACACGTGCTGCCACCCAGTGAACCGTTTACATTTATCTACTATGTTGCTAACAGGCCGTCCAGTTTACTCTGTTTACGACGATCCAAGATTTAGTTCCTGCTTTGTTCCTTCAAGAATACATGCAAACGTCTAAATTTTTTCTCTTTTACTTCAGCGCCTTACCTCAGCGTCGAGGATGTGTGACTCTCAACCATTTCCTTCGGCCATTCCAACCATTCCCGCTCCTTCGTCGAAACAACCCACACCTGATTCAGTGCCTCCAACTGTTCCCACGGCAGTCACTAAACCCGATACTGTTGCGCACGCGAATCGTGGGCGAAATCCCCATTACTCCAAGCGACGTGATCGAGTGTCTCAAAATATCACAAAACATCGATCATCACCACAGGCGCTTGATGTGTCCGCATCGGACGTTAATTTTGACGGAGACGGGAATAGTAAGAGTTCTCCTGCTTCTGATTCTACAGAGCCAATGATAGAAGCAATTCGAGGTAAACTTTTGGAAATACCCCAAGCCTTTCCACTTGATTTCAAGTCGGATGACAATATAAAATTAGTGAACTCCGAACTCAAGCTCGTCACTTTCTCTGGTCAGAGTTTTGGCACACTTCGGTCTGCCGGTTTGAAACCGACAGATTCTTTGCCCTCCTCACCATCGTCCATCGAATCTTCTTTCAGCTCGTCCGCCTCATCCATTTCCAATCTCGATCTGAACGGTGCGGTCCGAATCAAACGACCAGAGAGCTTCAGTATCAAATCCTATTCTCTTTTACTTCAGCGCCTTACCTCAGCGTCGAGGATGTGTGACTCTCAACCATTTCCTTCGGCCATTCCAACCATTCCCGCTCCTTCGTCGAAACAACCCACACCTGATTCAGTGCCTCCAACTGTTCCCACGGCAGTCACTAAACCCGATACTGTTGCGCACGCGAATCGTGGGCGAAATCCCCATTACTCCAAGCGACGTGATCGAGTGTCTCAAAATATCACAAAACATCGATCATCACCACAGGCGCTTGATGTGTCCGCATCGGACGTTAATTTTGACGGAGACGGGAATAGTAAGAGTTCTCCTGCTTCTGATTCTACAGAGCCAATGATAGAAGCAATTCGAGGTAAACTTTTGGAAATACCCCAAGCCTTTCCACTTGATTTCAAGTCGGATGACAATATAAAATTAGTGAACTCCGAACTCAAGCTCGTCACTTTCTCTGGTCAGAGTTTTGGCACACTTCGGTCTGCCGGTTTGAAACCGACAGATTCTTTGCCCTCCTCACCATCGTCCATCGAATCTTCTTTCAGCTCGTCCGCCTCATCCATTTCCAATCTCGATCTGAACGGTGCGGTCCGAATCAAACGACCAGAGAGCTTCAGTATCAAATCCTGCACAGATGAACGGCGACAAGTGACTACTGTGCGAATCCCTTGCTTACCTGATGTTCCATCTCTGATTCCGACTCGTTCCCATTTGTCTCCGTCGTGCTCCTCTTTTGCCTCGTCAACCTTATCATCAGTCGACACATTGAAACCGTCCATTGGTGCATCACCACTTCGCCCACTCGATATGCCTCACAGTCCATCATCTACGTGTCCTCCTCCACTTCTGCCTTTGTCAACTCAGCTGTTTGATACTTCTCAAAGCAGAAATCTTATTCTCCATCCACTGCGGCCGGAACATACCGGTGTGTTACCACCACCGCCACTGGTTCCCGTAAGCATATTTTTGTTTACGTCCCATCCATCCGCTTGTCATTTTGTATCAATGCGGAGCTGGGCGCTAATTTCGATTTGTGCAATCAGTATCTTAGTATGTTATTATGGATCTTTCAATCAAGTTTAGATGCTGTCTTCGCCATATCCGTAGCTTAACACCGCTGATTCATTGGAAAACAGCTTGCTATTGTTTATGAACGCCGAAACGAATTTTACAAATTGTGCGCTAAACCGGTTTTATATGTCGCTGAATTCGTTTGGAATCCCGTTAACAGTAAAGCTCTGATTTTGCAAACAGTTATGAAGTGGTTAATCATACGTTGGTCTAAATCCGCGTGTGTTCATCAGTGGTGGGAACATTGCTCAGAAGAATTAATCTAGTTGCGGATGTCAACCCGATGAAGGACTTCTAGAATAGCCGTTCTTTCTCCTTTAGGCTGCCCTAGCTTGAATGCCGAGTGCTTGGGTACAATTACTCAACAACGTTCGGCGCGCTATCACTTGTGCAGTGTTCAACGCATTTGGTACACGTACGAGGAAGTTAGGATTGAACTCCCAGTCTGACCCGGATTGTGCTCTGTTGACGTCAGCTTTAACCGGAGCGAAACCCCAGTTCAGTGCGTTCTTCCAAGTCTACTGAACAGACGGTACTTTTAAATATGAACTGTGGGCATGTGTGGCCCGTCATGGTGAGACCGGACCTTCACGTTGTGTGACGGTTTGTTCATCTCGATGACCCATTGGGCTAAACTGGACAGAATTACTCATACCAGGCAGGCCAACAGGTAGAGGTCTGACAAACCACACTCTCCTGGTCCTCCAGGTTGCGGGTTAGAAGACGTACCATTTCTGGTACACCGCCACCCACCCGCTGTTATGCGGTACAGGCTTTTGAACCGAGGGCTTTGTTTGGGAACCCTAATCGTTCTCCTGTCTAGGTCTGGGCATCCTGACAGTATCTCAGCCCACACACAACCATGGATCCTCACAACATGAACATTTCCATACTGCATCGGTGGTCTCACAGTGTAGACCGGATCGCCCTATCTTCTTCTGCCCCTCCGCCACTGTCCTATCAAATTTAGCTCCCAGGCCCCTCCCTAATCCCAATTCTGATAACTTCTCTGCAGGTCCCACAGCAGATATAATTAATCGTAGTAACACTGTGCCGATAAGTCCCAGCTCTCGCCACTCAATCCCAGACCTCCCTCGTCCTGTGCTTCGACCTAGAACGCAAATTAATATAGGTGCCTTCAACGTTTGTACTCTGAAACAGATAGGTCAACAGGCTGCTCTCGCACGAACGTTAGACTCGCTACATATTGATGTTTGCTGTATCTCGAAGACTAGAACCCACGACAGTAGTCAACGTATGGAATTAACAGCACCCGCACTTTCTACCCGATACTGGTTATACACTTCAGGTGACTCTCCGGCCGCGGTTACCGGTCAAGCTGGAGTAGGTATAGTCCTCAGCACGACGGCCGCAGCCGCATTGATAGACTGGATTCCTGTTAATAGTAGACTTTGTGCCGTCCGCTTGGCAGGTTCAGAAATCTTTTCGTTGTGTCTGCTCATGCTCCAACTGACTGTAGTGACGTCGGCGTCAAGGACATCTTTTATTCGGATCTGGCCGCTCTCCTCCGGTCGACACGTGGTTCTGATATAGT
>QNGE01001575.1:24305-77696 GCA_008508345.1 Paragonimus westermani
GTCTGTGAAGTGAGTGCATTTAATGACGCGGGGCAGTGAAAGCCGTAAGGAAGCTGTCTCGCTGATGACGCCTTACTCTCACTTGCAGCTCGGTTGTTTGTTTGCAAGGTGTAGGCACCTTGATGTTGAAATGTTTGAATATAGAGGTAGTTATTTTCAGCAGTTAGGTCCCTCCTCGTCCCCCTCTTTTTTCCTTCTCTCTTCCTGTAGAGGGTTTAATTTTTCTTCATGGTTGTGTGGCAGTTAAGCATCAGTGTGAACCACTGATGTGTTGCTGTTTATGATTATGATCGTTTGGGCAGTGTGGTTTCTCGTTGCATGCAGTGCTGTTCGGCAGTCACACACAGACGGGTTTGTAGTTTCTGGTCGCCTCTCTGACTCTGAGGTAGCATTTTTTTATGGTGCCCCCTGTGCCCCTCTCTCAGATGTCCAATTCTGTGTTTGTCCTTTTGTCTTTTCGGGTTAGGTTCTGGACTTGGGTACAAAGTCCACCAAGTCTGAATCGTCCTTGTCTGTAGTGCCAAAATCATGTAACGTGATTGAGAGCACCGATTTGAATTCTCAGCGTTCGTCCAGTGTTGGCTTACTTGGGTCTGTCAAGGTTCGTGAGAAGTTGGCTTCCTCCCTCTCACCTTCTTCCTCATCGTCGACTTCATCCTCGTTATCTTCGTCCGGATCAACACCAGCCGGCTCCTATTGTGTTGACAGAATGCCAATCAAGATTACGCAGCCCAATGTTGCTCGAGATTCCAGGTACCCTGATGTAGATGTTTCAGGTTATTGTTAGGGCTCCAACGCTGAATTTTTCGATTGTGTTTTTCAAGGGGAACAGGTCCCTAAGAGGCTCTCTATGACCATTTTCATATTTGCCCCTGTCACACACCTACTGCTATAACCACAGTTATTTGAATTGTCTTGTTGTAACCTAACCTCGTATTTATTTCATTGTTAACTCATCTTATTCGTGAATAACTTTTCTTGGCAAAACTTGTCAAATCTCATCATGAGGCGGGAAAATCTTGGAACTTAATCGACGACGTTGCTGCTCTCAGGGTCTGTTTTGTCTAGTTCACTTATGCGTTAGATCAAGCATCACATTTTTCTGGTAGTTAATTACTTTGGTTGCTGTATTTTTCTTTACCAGACCTCCACAATCGCCATCCCCTATTAGTGTCGATCAACATGGCCTGGCCAAAACGCCCAAGATGTGAGACCTTTTTCTAACATTTTTGTCATCGTGTTCTCATGTGAAGCATTTTACTATTGACAATTTGTTATCAACCCGTCGAACCTTCGTTGGCTTGAGATAACCTCACCCCATCCCAGTGTCCGAAACCATTGACATGCAACATTTTACTGTCTGTCTTAATGCTTTTCTGTATGCGTTCCTCTGTCCTAGTAGCTTATATGACAGTAGATACACCTAGGATCACTAAAAATAACAGAGTTGCAATCCTAGGCTTCTCTGTGTTCTCAAATACCCAGTAATTTGTTGAGTGTTTCGATCTGGACAATGCTGCAGCATCCATTATTTCGTTTAACATAGTTTTCTCTTTTACCCTGCTTTGTTTGCCATTGAATTGTTTCTAGTGATGTTGCCCCCGCCCTAACTGTTATATGTCCTCTTTCTCAGAGGCTTTATTCGATCATCTGTTTTTCGTCAACTAGCAAGCATCAGCTGTGCCTCAGGAAGTGCTGAGAGAGGTTTTTGTAAACAACCATTTCTACTTACCACTTTGCTGGTGGCCACTGGAACCAACTCCTTTAATTTAGGTTGCTGTGAAGGTTATATTGGTCTACCATGTAATTGTGTGCCTTTTTTTCACCTCAGCGTCATCCGTTTAGGAGGTGTCGGTACACCAGGAGGTGTGACTCGACTGCACTCGTCGTTGGATAAATCTTATGACCAACCTGATCGTTCTGAAGCAATCTCTACAGACGTTGGCTCGAACTTTAAATCGGTACATCCACCCCCTCTGAAGCTAACAATTTACAGAGATCGGTTAACCACTTATCGGGGAAGCGGTTCATCTCATCAAGCGGATTCTAACAGCTCGAGCAGCAGTAGTGGAAGTGAGAATTTATTGAGTAGCGGTGATGAAGATGATCACAATTCACTTCCATCTACTCGTCCTGCACACCTTCCTCCACCACCTTGTTTGGAGCGGTTGCCCGATGGAGCGTCGTTACCGATCAACGAGAACGTTAGTAATGCCCCACCGTTAATCAGCTGCCGCTCGAATGAATCTAAAGTTGGGAAACTGCTTCTCACCTCTAGATCGTCCCCACTGAGAGATGGTGATAGAAACGCCGATGTTACACATAATCAACTTCCTCCGTTGGTGCCATTGTTCTCCACGTTATCACAGCCCACAATTTCCGCTGATTCACGCCATTCCTCACCATCCCCAGATCTGGCTAACGTGTCGGACCGAACAGTCACAAAACAAAGTACGTTTTCGTCATTTATACTACCACAATAATCCGTAAATTTCGTTAATAACTTTTTAGGTGTTGTTTTACGCGAAACAGCAGGTTGGTTGTAGTCTTCAAATTTGGCTGTATCTCTTGGGTGTGCGTTCTATCGTGTTCAGCGTCCCAAAATATTTCTCAAGTATGTGGAACGTATGCTGTTTGCGCGTGACCGATCAAAAACTCCAGAGTAACCAGCTTCGTTTCGTTTTGATTTCTCATCTGGATATCTTACATTTTAGATGCACTTTGTACAAAAGGTACAACGATTCTTGTCAGATTCAAACCGTACAACTTTCTTATTTTTAAATGTTTTGTGGTTTTCTTTCTTGGTTTCCTATCATTGTCGTATCTATTGGTAGTTATAGTGGGACAATAGAATAATCTTAAGCACTCCCTCCACTAACTTTAGCCTCCTGTTGTCTAATTCAGTATTTACACTTGATGACCTCTTCTGCTACCTTGACTTGGTAATCATACTTACTTGCTGCATTGATCCGAAAGGTTACACCGTTTAGGCTTTTGGCCTTTTCTGATACAGCTGTGTAAGTCGAGCTACCTTCGCCTACAAGTTTGCATTTCGTTAGTCCCACGCACAGGGATGCTTGAGTGTTGATACCCCGTTCTGTGAGCTGATACAGCATTGTCCCCTGTATGAAAGAGGAGAGGATCAGGAAAAGCCCTCAACTCGAGAACACTGATAGCCCCACTTTTGACAGCGATCGCCACCTTATTGTTAAACAATGGCTCACGTTCTCCGAACGCTTGGTGTGGTATGCAGTTAGCTGGAAACAGACCTCATCCTTTTGTTCATTCCATCCTTGATTTGGGCTTGCCCCCACTGGCCGTTAAGTCATTTGCTCGGGGTACGGTCCTCTGTTGTTCCGCATATGATATTGTTCAGGCAGAGGTTCCGGATAGGGTTGCGTATGTGAGCCCCATTCCTTTGCATGAATGGCCGTGAAGTACCAAAAATTCTCTGTTCCGATAGGCCACTGGCCTTTGCCTACTCACTCCCTCGTTTCCCATTTTCATTTCTTCAAGCCAAGACAATTGGTAAACGTTGGTTCTTTTAGTGTCCACTTTTTTCAACAAATAATTCAGCGAACCAATTAGACGAACGCTTGCTCAACTATTGTACTGTGCGTATGCTATGTCTCCGAATCACGCACTTACGGTCCTAGTTTTGTTATTCGTTTGAACTCGTACTTGAATAGTGTTGTGTATTTGTGGCCCCCTTCTCTATTTTTTGGTGACAACGTTATGGCCGAAGTAAAATGGTGATCACACTGGATTCTAAAAAATTCTTCGACGTTCGTTCTGTTGGACCCCAGTGAATTGTCGATTGTGAGGTGTGAGACTTAGCATGGTGTCAAATCCGGCCAACGTAAATCAGGACAGCGTTTATTTGCCCTACCTGCGCATACTCCGACATAGAATAGCTCTATTGCCACTGATCATACATTTCGCCATGCAGCGTTCGTTCTTTTGAGAAAGACATCGTCATGCTTTCTAGCGCTGTGAACGCGCAACTTAGCCACCTTGTTCCAATTGTGAACTCTCAATGATGTGTTCAGTTTCCATGCCCAACACACTGACAGTGATAACTTGATGTTGCAACTGTGTCTCACAAACTCTGCATACCTAGTTCCCCCTTTCTGCACAAAACAGGGCAATGCACCACAATAGATACCATCTTGTGCATTGAGGCCATGATCACAAATTAATCCGGTCAATGTCAGCTGCCGGTAGCTTCGCTTCATTGAAGACTACCGTTCAGTTTGAAGCAGCTAACTCGGCTCATGCTATATTGGTCATGTTCATTCTTTTTTATCATTCGCTCGGGAATCACCCGCTCCCAAGTACAGTGGTCAGCTGGTAGTGTATCGAGTCGATCTGCCCAATCTGTCTGTAGACATGGCAGTACTCGTGAACCAACGTCAGCGTATCCAACCAAACATCAAACACGACAGTGGCCACCGGGAACCAAAACGTAAACTTATGCTGTACGTTTCTAAGGGGTACAGTCAAGCGAACTGCATAAAGGAAAACATTTTTATATGGAAATGGTCGTGTTTTCTGTGCGTCCTAGTTACATCAGCTGTTGATAAGGTATTTGTAAGGACTTGTATTTAAAGAGGTTGACAAACGTAGCAGTTTAGTTGGCCCAGCCCAGCTCACCTTTGACCTGTAAAGACAGCGTTATTATCTTCGTGGCGATTCTCCGGGGAAAACCGAATAGACTTCCAAGTTGAAAACGCTTAAGGGTAATGAAACTGCATGTCCGAACCTTTTTTGTCCAACCATTTTTAAACTTGATAATGAGGTACAGTTGTCCGGACCAGCCACATTCATTTATTCAATCGATCTGGGGACTAGTGAAGTATCTTGTGTTTGGTGCTCATTAACAGTCACTGTCGCTTCCGAAAGATTCTAGAACATCGCTACATCCACAAAGATGTCTTATCTGTGCCACATCTGGCGTGTCCATAAATCTTAACGTTGCAACCTCTGAAACAGCCAAATATGAGAAAGATGAGTTACTTTTCTACCTGCTCAGTGTGTCATTCATATCTTCATCTTTCCATTAACTTCAGAGCATCCGCTTTTCTTCTCTCAACCACCGATCGTGGTACTTTTGGTCTTAAATGTTGGTTTTGGCTCGGTTTTCGGATCCACTTTCTGAGGCTATCTTCATCGTGAAGATACATCGGTAAGCTGTGCCGAATTGATAAAAGCATTACGGGTGCGCAATTGTGGGCAGCCATCTCCAATTTTCCTTGTCTAGGTTGATCTTCGATAGGTTTGTTCAGTCTACTTCCTATCCAACTATGCGAAGTTTGTAAATGCATGTATTGAGTAAATTTTTGTCACAACGGGACTGGACCTTGACGCAATGTGACGGCTTGCACATCTCGATGACCTGTTGGGCTAAACTGGACGATGTGGTGACCACAGCAACAGAGTTGCTCATACCAGGCATGTCTGACAAACCACAGTTTCTTGGTCCTCCAGGTTGGAGGTTGGAAGAAAGGTGGCATCTTTTTTCAAAAAATATACCAGTTCTGGTAAACTTCCACCCACCTGCAGCCTTGCGGTGCAGACTTTTAAGCCAAGGGCTTTGGTTGAGAACCATAATCGTTCTCCTGTCTAGGTTTGGGCGTCCTGGCAGTATCTCAGCCCACATCTAACCATGAATCCTCACAACATGAACATTTCCATACTGCATCGGTTGTCTCGCAGTGTAGACCGGATCGCCCTATCTTCTGCGTGTAGCAGAATGGATAACGAAATCATGCTACTGCTGACCCCTCCGCCACTGTCCTATCAAATGTAGCTCTCAGGCAAATCGATGTCTGTTGTCCTTTGAGACTAGAATCCCGAACGGTAGTCAATGTATGAAACTAACAGCACTCACATTGTCTACTCGACACCGGTTGTGCACTTCGGGTGATCTCACGGCCACCGTTAACGGTCAGCCTGGAGAAGGTAAAGTTCTCAGCACGACGGCAGCAGTCGATCTAGTGGATTGGATTCTCGTCAACATAAAACTTTGTGCTGTCCAGTCGGCTTGGCAGGTTCTGTTAAGGCTAGCTGTACACACAAGTCTTTCAAAAATCTTTTTATTGTCTGCTTACTCCTCGATTTACTTTGCTGACGTCGGCATCAGGGACGCGTTTTATTCGGACCTGACCGCTCCCCTTCGGTCGGCACGTGGCTCTGATATAGTCGTTCTGGCCGGAGATATAGATGCCCCGTTGAATTACCACCAGTCAGGTTTGTCTCCTGTCCTTCCATTCAGTGGTGGTCGCATGCAACTAATTAGCGGACCTACTGGAGAGCAAACGCAGTATGATGCCTTCCCACTTTTCCGATTTGGATGGCCACCTGTTGTTTTCAACAAATGTCAGTGATCACTTCCTCAACAATATCAAGTAATTTCACTTCAAGGAAAATCCCTTTTGTTTTGACCCTCAAAAACCAACTGGGCACGTCTTTTTTCACAACATCTTGTCGCGTTCGTTGTTGCGTTTTTTCTTCCTTTCCTGTTTGCACCATCATTTTGATGGGATTAAGTTTGCGTTACATGACAATGTCTGGTTACGTTGATGTCTGCATGGCTGAATCAATTCACTACATAAACTTCCGTTTTGTTTCCCTTCAAGACAAACACCCTTCTCTGTTATGTGGTGCGCTCATCGGCACTATATCTGTTTATTAAAATGTGTGGCCACCTTGGTCGAGCTTTCCTTTCTGTCGAGAGCATGTTTCAGGAGGCTGTCTACCGACATCCATTCACTATTATTTTCGAGACTGGGTGGAATAATAATGTAAGGTTTTTTTTCAAGTGTTTCCCAATCCTATGGGTTGCCCTGGAGGGCATTTATACGAAGGGATTACCCTAACAGAAATGCGTAGTTAGTATGTGGCGTTGGTATCACTGCGGCCCAACGTGCGCACTGATTGCCAGATGCTGGCAGGTTACACTTGTGTGAAACTAATTTTGAAGACTACTGATTGAGTTGATGAGATGTTGGCATCAACAACGTCCACCCTGTCTGGCGTTGATATGAATTGATTCAGTTAAGTGTAATCTTAAATTGAAGGATGTGACGGTGACGAAAGAACACCGGTATCACCGTCTCACAACTTTATCAGCCAGTGTAAATTCCATCCCGTGTCCTATGTGTGTGACCGTTTGTGTATCAGCCTTGTCACGTCGACTGTCATTCTCCTCCATTCTTTCGTTAATATACCATGCGGTGCTTTGTCTCTTTTGCTGTCAGTCTCGCTTTTGTAGTCACGTTGCGGCCATGCAACACATCAGTGATTTTAAATAAACTCTCTGTAAATCAGTACCGCGGGAGTAAACCACGATTAACGCATTCTGCTTCCATATACCGGGCGACCATTTTGTGGATTGGACCATTATAAGGGCACTTCTGGTGGTAAACATTTGAGAAATGGCAAAAATGTTGTCTTCAAAGTGGTACTGTTTGTTCATGAAAACCCTAAAAGGATGACACTGTTTAACCTGGTGCCCTCATAATTTTGAGGCGTAGTGTGCTGGTGGTTTTCATAGAATTCATATCACGTAAGGTTAAACTTCGTTTTGCAACACTTCCCTCCTTTGTCTCTACGACCATGCACTTTTTACCTTGGCAGTAATTTTGTTCCCTTCCTTATTTACTATAGTTAATCGGAATGGACCGGGTTATCGTTATACTTCACTCTATTGTCATCTCACGTGATCCATCTCATTTGGAGTTAATGATAGCCCTGTGATACCGAAACCTACAAAGTCAATGTTATGGATTCAGATCCCGACAGTTTCCAGTGGTATTACCTATGTCCTATTTGCGTGATGATGCTTGACTCAAATTTGACCATCTTAGTCCCGAGGAAACACGTAGCCACTTTCTGTTTTGCTATGAAGCCTTGCTTCTAAAGCTTACTAACCATCTGTGACCCATGTTATATTGCTGTTGTACACTAGCAGTCACGTTTGCGGATAATCATTTTCATTTTAGTCCTTTCTCTTTGCTCATCTGCTAGATTCGTCCGTCAATCTGAGTAAAAAGCGAAAACGTCCTAGAAGCAAAGAGAAAGATGGGGCTAATAAGAGGCGATTGGCAATATCCGGAACCCTCAACCCTTCCATTCGCATTCAACCATCTGTACATATGTCCACGGAAAAAGTTCAACAGACATTGCAACCACGTGTCCGTGTTGACTCCGTATTCACGGATGACGAAAATGACAGTAAAAGTGATCCTTTGGTTGCATCAGGTTTATTAGAAAAGCCTCCCCTTATCCCCGTGAATCTAGACTCGTGTACACGAGGCCCAGCTGTATCTGTGCAACGTATACCACCCAAAGGGTGTAAACCGGACACTTCGCTTTCCAGTTCGCCGAGGGTTAATTTGAAAGCAGTTGGCGATTCTAAACGTGCCAAAGGTCGTCCGCGAACCAAACACACTGCGGATCTTGCGACAACAAACTATTCTCCTGTGGTCAAAGCTTTGCCTAAGCCGGATGCTCAACGTCCGTCACAGTCACCGATTGTGCGGTCCAAACAACATCCGCGTGTTAAGCACATTCCGGCCTCTGCGTCCACGAGCTCAAGCTCTATGCCCGTTCGAGGACTTTCCGGATCACAGCGTCAGACATCTCAGGTTGTAGTTGCCTCGGCTGGAAGTTCCTACTACTTTGTAAGTTTTCTACAATTGTTTATTTGTTCCTGTCGCTAGGCTATTAAAATAGTTTGTTTATTGTTCGTTGTGGCTGATGATGTTACTTTATTTTGATGGACCTTGGGCACGTTATGTAGATTTACTATCCTACTGTTTATGAAAACAGTCAGTAATTTGATTTCTTCAGAAAAACACTTCTGTCAGCTTCCCCTATCTTGATTATTCACCCGTGTTCTTTGCTACACTGCTAGTGCCATCTGAACGACCATGCGAAAAATCGCTACTAAATGTTGTTCTATATAGAGTTGGTGATGCTGAAACCGCTTAAACTGGAATGCGATTTCCTAATCATTTGAGTCGTATCTCCTATACGGTTGACTTTGTGGTTGCCAATGATACGTCCGTATCGCGACGATTCGAACAAAATGTCAAATGCATATGCTCAGAAACGTAGTTCAGACTCTTCGTAACCATCGCGTCAACTATCATAATAACAAATTCTGGTTTCCTGAAAATCGCTTTACACATCCATGGGATGAAGTCGCTACATTCTTCCACTGTTATTTAACGGGCTGCGGTTTCGTAGACCTACTGATTGAGTATGCTCACAAATGTGCTAGACTTGAAGGTCGATGTGTGCTTCTCAGTGAACAATTTTCACGTAAACCCGCAGTGGATCCAAGATTCACGAATCGTTAAAATAGGATAACTTGCTGCACTAGCGAATCCCACTGGAATTCCTGATGGAAGATTCATGTGAAAAGAGGATCCAACAGATTGGTTCTGTTTGGGAAGTTCATGATCACCCACTTCGCTGGTTGCATACATTCACTTACATCATGATTTGTTACAGTTACCAGTAAGCTTCTATCCACAAGCTTGATGAGTCTTCTTCTCCCATGCCCTAAACGTCCGTTGTTTCTTTCTTACCTGGTACTTCTTGGGCTATCGTCACAACCAACGGCAACCCGGACTATTGTATCCATGGTTACGGCCCAAAAGGTGACGTCTGGAATCGCCCTTAAGTCTGTTAAGATCCGATATCCCTGCTCTTATTTAGCGAACGTCAATCTAAGCTGAAAGAGTTGATTTTCCTTTAGACACTGAAGTGATGTACGACTTGGTTTATAAGGGAGCCGTGTAGGTTGTGCTGGGTATCTTAGTTGCCACCGAAATTGATAACCACTAGGTACACTCCTTCTGATTCTCCAATATGCAAATTTCTCCAACCGGATACCCAATGACCAACGCTTTTTTATCTCACTATATTACTGCGGCATTATGCGACAGAAGTGTTAAGTTAGCTAGGTCCAATTTTGAGATATCCAAACTTTGGCTGTGTTCGAACCGTCAACTGGAACATCGCGCTTTTACGCGACCTGTGCTTTATGAGTTAGACTACGAGACCATACAGCAGTGTCAGAGTTCCCACCTTTAAACCCTCGCGATAAGACCGTTCATACACCTCGAAACAAATGTGGTGAGCTAACTTGCACTTTACCGACCTTTTGTCCTAGTTCCGGCTCGTATAGGGTGGTTGAAGTTGCCAAAAGTGCTTAGAATGAGAATTGGCCATCAAAATGCAAAGGCCGGAGTTAGAAAAAGATGACCTACTGGTGTCATGCGCGAAGCACACTTATTATAGACGACCTGGTGTCTGCTCGCACGCAGTAATTCCTGAGATTCCAGGCCATAGCCAAGTTTACCATTTGACTGTCAATTCGTTGCCTGACGATTCTCTTGCTTCTTTCATAAACCAGGCCCATGGGTCGTTGTTTTAACCGCCAACACTAAGTACTTAGCGCAGGTCACCTTTTCCCTGAGTAAGTTCTAACAAGAATGGATCATGTAAAATACTGGATGCATATTCAGAGAACCTCGACCTATACGCCTTAACACGACTCAGACTAAAGCGCTCTAGCAGTTTAGATGCTTGACTGCTTTTTCGAAATTTACAATTGGTATGAATTATAAACCACCCATATCTGGCCGCGGCTTCCGCACTGGAGTAATCTTTCGAAACAGTGCCCTAGGCCTGGGTTTCTTTCTCAAGTTTTTTTTCCATGTGGCGATACATGTAAGTATGGTTGGTTATGTCGTTTTCTAAAAATGTCAATACGTAGTTTTCCGTGGCATGCATTCTTCATCTGACCTTCAACTCGTTGGGCTTAGATGCGAAGCAATCAACCGATAACTTGACAGCCATTGATTCGTGAGGTAGAATCTGTAGCTCAAGTTAGTTTCTACACCAGGTCCCTGGCCAGGTGGTTATTTGGATTCACTGAACGGAATGTTGTCCGAGTTATCTATGAATTAAATGGAATTAATGCAACAGAATGACGAACATGGTAAGGAGGACTGCAGATGCTGTATTCTCCCGTTTTGGCCCAATTGTTTACAAGGTGTAAGACTTTTCTAGTGTCGATTGTGTGAATTTAGACTAGGTTTTTCATGCATCAGGATTCTTCCTTTTCATTTTCATGTCCAATCAAGATTTGCTTCTTCCCTTTCTAATGAGTATATCTTTGTTATTCGTCCGCGTAAGCCATGAGCATACCACCGCCGCTGATTATTGAGATGAAAATCACCAGCGTCTTCTTTCATGTAAATTCGTACACATGTGGATCACTCGTCCGTTCTTGATTAGTTAGTGAATCTTCATCCGGATATCCGATAACGGCTTCCCAGTGTCACTACTAGGGGCCCTGTCCGTTTATTTGGGTTATGGAAGGAAGTACTACTAGTCAAATCAGCACATATCTGTGTGAATCAGTGTTGTTCTTCTCAGCTTGGCTCCTCGATTGTGTGCAATGTGTAGTTTCTACCTTAACATGACTTTTTCCTCAGAATTTGTACGACAAACTGCAACGAGGTCTTTGTATATCGGTTTAGCGTAGATCTTACGTGAAAAACTTTCGCACAATCACTTGCATTTTCTTCATGTTTAATAGTTGTTCTGGCCTGTTCGCAACGAAGATATAAGCATACTTTCTGTGTTTGACAATCGTTGTCTTCGCCAATCAGCCCACGTTAGGTGGGTTGATCGCTTTCGCTGACGCGTATTCCGAAGCGATCGGGATGCCCGAGGACCAGTTCGCGATGGACCGTCTGCGACCGTGGGACCACACATCGTGCATGTCAGCTGGACTTCTACGGAATCGGGCATTACTGAGACCACCAGGGGTTGGGTAAAACCTTGTGGTGGTCAAGCACCAGTGTAGTCGCGAAATATTAAGGTTCTGACTGTTCCGTTGAGTAAAGTGGGTAGACATTACCTGCTTAGTTGGGGTTCTCGTGATCACTCAGATAATGGGAGATGGTGTTGTGCCGCAGTCAACATCATGTCTGCGTTCACACCATTTCTAGCTCCTCTGCTTGATCTTTTCTCTGTTTCAACGTTTTCTGTGACGTTTTTTCTTCTGGAATACTCCACGTCACTGTTAGGGTGATCCTAGCGACAGTACCTTCTGGTCAGTCTCAAGGCTAGTGATGGTAATTGTTTAATTATAGTTAATTCACTAAGGCTGTTGCTATTCGAAGGTGGCAATCACTCGTCTGCCAACAGAAGTACGTGGTCGTCAGTCGGAAGTTGCCCTGTTAAATGAGCGGTTCCGTTGCTCGTGTGTTTGTTGGTTTGCGCTTCGCACCTTCAAAGTGCAAAGTGCTGCTTCAAGACTGCGGCATTTCCACCTATAGTTTCTTTATTGCAGGTAATCCGCTTGAGACTGTGGACAGTTTCACATACTTGGGTAGCGCTCTCGTCAGCCTGTAATATTGCTGATGAGATATCAGCGAGGATAGCAAAGGTACGAGTTGTCTTTTCCAAACTGCGTCATCTGTGGCGTTGAAAAGACGTCTGGTTGTCGCTGAAAGGAAGGGTATATAACGCTTGTGTGCGTTCCATTTTGGTGTATGATTCGGAAACGTGGCCTGTTCACGGGGAAGATATCAACAGGCTTGCTGTGTTTGACCATCGTTGTCTCCGCCACTTGGCCCACATTAAGTGGACTGATCGTGTGAGCAATGTGGCAGTTCGCCGGCGCGTATTCCGGAACGTTCGGGATGCGCGATCAATTGGTCAACTAGTTACGTTGCAGTGCTTGCGATGGTTGGGCCACATGCTCCGCATGCCAGCTGAGCGTTTACCGTACCGGGCATTATATACTGAGGGCACTAGCGATTGGGTTAAACCGCGTGATGGTCAAGCAACAACGTGGTCACGAAATATGAAGACCTTGACTGCTCCATTGAGCAAAGTGGGCAGGCATCGCCTGCCTGGATGGGGTCCTCGTGATCACACAAACCGCTGGTTGGATACGCTATCCGAAATGGCGGTGTGTCGTAGTCAATGGCGTACCTGTATCCATACCATTTCTAGTTCTTCCATTTAGTCTTCAATCTTTGTTGTCCTTCGTAGTACTCTTTCCTTTTAGGATATTCCACGTCACGGCGGCCCGAGACACAGTACCTTTGGTCAGGCTCATGGCTGTTATGATGATGATGTGTTTGTTGGTGTGTTATCGTGCATTTGTTCTCACTAACTCCGTTTGGCTCTGTTGTATAAACACCTCCGGTGAACTTCATGTCTGATGAGATACAGTGGATTTCGTCGGGCTATAGGTCGTGCAGTCTGCTGTTTCTGACTTGTGTTTACAGGATTTACAATGATTGATAGATTTTTCTTCCCCCAGAGAGCCAACGCTTTTTTATCCGATTTCTCGCGCGCTTTCTGTCATTTTTACTTGACCTCCGTGATTTTTCTCTTTGTCTGTTCAATTTAACAGAATAGTAGTGGTGAGCAAATCTGGCTTTGTCCAGTCTGTCTGTTGGAGGATGATGGAAACCTGATGATCGGTTGCGATAGCTGTGACGACTGGTATCACGGGTATGTTCAACTTTTCCTAGTTTCAATCAAAACATTTGGAATAGAAAAACTGGTAAATGCAAGTATTTCGCATCCACTCATTTGTAACAGACTTGCGATCACGTTAGTCAGTTTTCTTTGTAGGAAACAACTAAGAGTGGGGTGGATAAGTCATTAAGTCAAGAGGAAAGTTAGGTGCATGAACAGTTGTTTCTCGACCTAACGACCTATCCTAACCCGCTAGTTGATTATCCAGTCAAACCCCGTGGTTGTTTCCCATAAGAAAAGAACCGATTCTCGTTGCAAACTGGGTACCGATGAGCCAATGTGAAATGCTTACATCTACCACTTCTCGCCTTTAACTGTTTTTTTGTTAAATCTTTCAGAAGAAACTAGTTAATTCAGTTTTGTTTTCATGAGAACGACAGAGTAGCGAACAAGACTTGTTTTCCGTGTTTGATCATCAGGCTAATTACAACACAATAAAGATGAAAACAGTGACTAATGTGAGTCAGATAAACGGTCAATATAGGTTAACCTATATTGACCGTTTATCTGACTCACATTAGTCACTGTTTTCATCTTTATTGTGTTGTAATTAGCCTGATGATCAAACACGGAAAACAAGTCTTGTTCGCTACTCTGTCGTTCTCATGACTTCAGTGGGTATTTTCGACCGAATTAAACAATCAGTTTTGTTTATGTACCTCTTACCGGTCGTTGTTTACAGAGACTAACCTTCAGTATTCTATTCTCTACTTGTTCGGGATAATCCTAATCGACATTTACGTGGATTTTACTTCCTGTTCTTTAACTGTGAAAAGTTATTACATAGTCCTCTGATATGCAGTGTACAGTTATTCACAACTAATGTGTTAAACTCTTATAAGGTTATTTTTGGTACCGACTTCCTTCGTGTATCTGCAGGTACGCTTCAACCTGTTTATCTGTCATTGTTCTGATTTTGACGTTTGCGCAGTGCGTGTAGCGTGAAGGCGATGATGTTGCCCCTAGGAACGACAAGTCTGTCTCATACTGATAGCAGCAGTTTACTGTACGCATTGTTGTAGTACCGTGCATTTCATAAACTTTCGAGGGCACTTTCATACGGCACGCATCAGTACAGTAACGTAGTTCATATTGCTACTCGCACACTTCAAGGTCACTCTTGGGGGGCAAGAGCTGATCTGATAACATAAGCCCAAATCTGATGTACCAACCTGTTGATTCGATGTCAAACAAGCTTAGAGCCGCAAATCTTACGCAGCATGAAACTCCGGTGGTTTGCTTCACCAATCACGGGGAATCACTAGGGCGTCGGACACAATACTTGCCATTCACTGTTGATTTTCGCACTAGTATGTGACACGACGTGGGAAACAATATTCATTATTGTATGAAATCCTACTGGGCGATCGCTTGCGAGAACGGAAGATGTATGTACAACCGGTACAGTTGAAAGTAGTTCTCAAAGGGTTTCAGGGAAGAATTGTACCGCTCCCAAATTTTTGTTACTCTGGACTTTGTTGGCGTCCCAATTTTAACCTTGTAAAATGCTTCGCTTACAACAGCTAGATTCCTCTATTTCATCCTTGATACGTTGATATTCAAAAGACGTCACCCCGTGGCATTTGGATTCCTAACCTTAATGGACTATACTCTACCCTGTGTTCGTTTGACCTCCGTTAAGGTGTTATACAGCATGCACCTTCGTGTATGAGTAATATATTGCGTATATTTGGGAACTCGAGGGCGGGTCCCAGTGTCTGGAAGACGAGGGACGGGAGGCGATTATTGTACCTTGTATATGCACTATGGGGACGTTTCACCAAGACGAATGAAAATGCACTGCTGCCCAACGTGTACGAATACACGTTAGCCATGCGAGTGGCTGTACACGTTCGTTGCATCATGTTCCCCCATAACTTGCTAAGGATTCCATAAAATACACACTTTTACAGGCCAAACTTCTTTTGTGACCACAACGGTTTGTGTCGTGACGAACGCAAGGATGAAAATACCCTGGCCTTAATCGCTCGAAGACGGAGACGTCCGGAGCTTTCTGGAGGACCTTGAAGACATGACCGGAGTGGTTGGCGTCAAGATCGACTGTGGGGTGCTGGCTGTACCGTGGACAATGGTGGGGGGCAAGGCAAAGACGTTATTGTGCGTAGGGGAATGGACCTTGCAAGGATGAAGTGGACCTCTTCGAGGGAGGCTCTAGGAGCTGCGTTTGACAGCCTGGTTGATCACCAGGAGTTCAGGGTTAGTATTGGACAAGGAGCGGACCGATTCGTGCCTGCCGTCACTGCAAGGATTACTTGACAGAGCACTACCACAATTGAATCAAGAATCACTACAACAGTTGTTGGTGGAGCAGTTTATCGAGGGTCTCCCGATGGCGGTTCACGACCAAGTCGGTGTTGCCCAGGTTACCCAACGGATGAACCTAGATGAGCTTACGAGCGTGACGCGGTAGTTGGGAGTTATGTCTGTGGCTTTTGGGGATACAAATAACAATAAGGACAAGAAACCACGAAGAAATGCAGAACACACTAGAGCAGCTGGCAGCGGATGTAGCTGCACTGTGAACGGATGAACGACAAACAAGAGGTACTACCCGACCCGGCGATTTCAGAGATCTAAAATACAGTGTTCCATAATTGTTCTTTTTGTTGGGTGGATCAACTAATAGTGAGAAGAGGTCGGTACATGTAACGGTTGAAGTCGACGAGGAGATAGAGCAGTGCATGGTGGACACGGAGGTGGCTATTTCGTCGGTTGCTCGTTCAGGGAAGCAAAACGTAGAGCCTACCTCTGTGATAACCAGAACTTTTGGGGGTCATAATTTGCTGATTGGCAGCTTGCAAAAATGCGGGGTGTGTATTGACAACTGCATGATGAAGCACCGTTTCATTGTGCTCCCGGAAACGAAGCAAGCGATCTTCGGAACCGATTTCTTCGCTGCAGCAAATGCCCTGGTTAACCTGAAACGGATGAAGCTGTCAACCAGACACTGTTCTCTGACACTTACAGAACAGCAACAGAATAGTGTCAATCAAATACAAATGGCTAAAACCCCCATTTGCACAGCCCCTTGCTCCAGTCGACGGTCTGGAGATACGCTTTGTTCACGGACGACGATTATCCGTACGGCTTTTGTAATTGGACTGCACTTGATACATCAACAATCAGAACATTCTGGCCTCAAGGACTCCGTAGGACACCCGTTCATCCTAAAGAGGAAGTAGAGAAGCAACCACAGAACATGTTGAATGAGGGTCTGACCGAAGAAGCCAACTCGTCTGTTCAAGTGTAGAAGTGCAATGGGAAGTGCCGCTTTTGTGTGGATTTTAATCAATTGACTGAGGTAGCGCGGAACACCGCTGTGCCAGTGTCGTCCGTTGATAAGCGACACAAGGTGGAGTTGTTCACGGTGTTGGGCGTATGCCCTGAATACTGGTAAGTAACCAACTTATGGATCGTGAGGAAACCGCATTTACACTGGGCATGAAACCGTGCCAGTTCAAGCGCATACCGCTTGGCTTATTCCAGGCACCGTTCACATTTCGACGCCTGATGGTTCTGTTGGTAAAACGACTGGATAATGTGGTGGTATACGGGGATGAGGTTGTGATATACCGTGACGCAAAATTGAAACACTACCCACCTAGATGTTGTTTTAAAGAGAAATAAAAACTCGGGATTCCAGATAAATGCCGGTAGATCACAACTCAGACGGTATTTGATTGCGCCACTGTGATACAAGATGGACCGAGGTGAAATCAGGTTCCAGCCACAGACAATATTGGCATTTAGAGAGGCTGCGGATCCGAATTCTAAGCGTATGCTGAGACAATTTCTGGGTCGAACAGGGTACTACAGTTGCTTCGTGAAAATTCCCCACTCCATTACATCACTACACGGGCTCTTTCGAAAGACGTTCAGTTTCAATGAGCTGACGATGCCTCCCGAGGGGCGTTCACGCGAGTGCACCATGAGGTGAACGTGAAGCAGTTGACGCTAATACTTCATACTGCAGAAGGAACATTCATCGGGGCGGTAGTTGCTGGTGACCGTGGATATGAGGCGATATTCAAACAAAAGGAAGGAGTAGTCGAATATGCCATCTGAGTCCTGGTCCAAGTAGTGCGAAAGCGCTCAACTATTGCGATGGATTGTTTGATCATTTTCTAGGTGCTGGACATGTGGAGGCCGTACTTTCTGGTTCGACAGTTCCACATGCATACGGATCACAAACCTATAGAGTGGATCAAAACTGGGAGGGACCGGAGAGGAAATTAGCCCGATGGGCGTTGCGTGTACGGAAATATTACTTCCTGAGCACTCGTGGATCTGCTTCTAGCAATCGTGTCACTGATTTTTTTCTCAACCGCATGTAGACGACATGCTTCCCAAAGTGACTTTTAGAGTCAGCCGGTCAGTAATCTGGCAGGACCCACAAACACTGGTACGTCTACAGCGTCAGAATAGGATCCTCTAGTAGGTGATTGAAGCTGTGGCAAGAGGCTTGTGGATCCCAGCAAATACCAAGGAAGAAGAGCTGGAAATAATCGCTTCCCAACGGAAAGGAGTTGACTTACACCGTGCGAGTGCATTACCTTAGCCTCATGCGCTAGCACCCTTGAAATGGTGCTCATCCCGAGACAAATTATGCCGAAACTGACAGAAACCAGTCATGAATTGGCACTACCAGATGCACCAGAACATGTGATCTGCTGCAACATAGAGCATATTGGCCGAAGGTGATGGAGGATGTAACGACTTACGTACTTGCCTGTCAACGGTGTCAGTTACTGGAGAGAGATAATGGGGGAACCCAGTAACCCTTTCACCCAATACCGGTCTCTGGAATTGATGAACTCTGGTCAGTGGATCTTATGAGTTCATTTCCACTGAGTGTTCGCTGTAACCAGTACGTTCTGGTCATTATAGAACATTTTACCCGTTGGATTAAAAGTGACTGGGGCTCCGGACCAAGAGGCGTCTATAGTATGAGACAGAGTGATAAAGCACATCGTAGCGAACCACAACATATCAAATGCAATCTCGATGGATCAGGGGTTATGCTTTGAATGTGAAGAGTTTCGAACGCGCATGCGGCGTCTGGGAAACAAGCACACCGGGATGACACCATATCACCCACAGACGAATTAACTCACTGAACGCAACAATCGAACAACCAATAAATAGTTTCCAGCCAGTGGCAGTGATTGCAGGTCTGCATTACCATTGGTTTTATTGGCCCAGCATGCGTCCGTTCAGGTGACCACGAACAAATCTCCATTTCATTTAATGTTTAGTGGAGCCCCTTGATTTTCGGTGGATCAAGACATTGGAATATTGCCACAGTGCAGAGCTTTCCAGCCATTCCTACTTCTGTAGTTTTGGCAGTCGAGTACCTAATAAGTAGTGTGGCAGATTTATGATTCTAGATGACACCCAACTGTGAAAAGTCAGGGCTTCGGCTGGATTCGAACCNTCAGCTGGTAGAGCGCTTGCCGCGTTGAGGCATGCTGTGTCTGTCGCTGGTTCGAATCCAGCCGAAGCCCTGACTTTTCACAGTTGAGTCTTATCTAAAATCGAGTACCTGTTTCAATACCTCGATATTGGTAATCGGTCCGGAGTACTGTGTTTTTGCGTCACCTTGAATCAGCTAGTTGACTACACCAATACAGGCACATGCAATCAGATCATTTTTCTTTTGTTATTCTGAACTTAAGAACGAAAGATTCTTCATTAAATGATGAGTGCATTCAAATTCGAAAATTACTTCTTAGTTCGACGAGAGCAGCTTGGACGCAAAAAGTGATATTTGCAAGCCTTTCGTATTGACTTGTGGGTACTAAATTTACAACAACGTGAATCGATATCTTATATCGGGTCCGGATTATAAAATACTGTCATGCAGGCCTAATCTGATGTATGTTGAAGCACAGTTTGGAAACCTAAATGATCAGGTAGCAGATTTCTCACCAACCATTGCTGATAACCTAAGCTGAGTTAAAACTAAACTCACTGGGTTTATCGTGACTCTGGTCAACGGCCGATATGCTGTTACAAAACAACGTCGGCAATTATTAAGAGGGCTTAACTTAAAAAAGTTTAGTAACACTTGAGCCAGCTAATGGTCCTGAAGCATTTATTCTGGACAAAGACGCGTATTTGCATATGTCAACGTTAGATGACCAAATGAAGTTTCAGCGAATGAACACGATGGACAGTGTTTTGGAAGTAGAAGGTCGCATAAGAGGGTGTCTTTAAACTCTGTAAACTGCACATAATTGATGTGTAAATCCCTTCAACGTTGTGGGTCATCGACACCTCAGCAGTACGGTCTTCCTAAGACACGTCCGAAATGCCACTTAGGTCCATTCTGGTGTTGACGAGTTCTCCATGCCATAAGTTGGCACGCTGGTTTGTCATCCTTCTAATCCCATTGCATCAAAAGCTACAGGTATATTCTATTAAAACTTTGGAGTTGCTCAGTGACATGCGCAACACCAGCCGTGCTAATGAGTTAGTGTGTTCCGTAGACGTTCAGTCACTGTTCACGAATGTCCCGCTACACAAGACAAGTTATAATATTTGTGGGCTTGTTGAAACGAGTTACACTACTTCGTGCATTGAAAACGCCAACTTTCGTTTTCTTGGTCGGTGCTACCGTTGTGTGCATAGGTTAGCCATAGGACTTCCACTTGGGCCAATCTTAGCTGAATTTATCGTTTTAAGGATTGAATGAGAGTTATCCGTAGACATACGAAGGTTGTCGTACTACAAACTCTTCGTCGATGATGCACTAATATTCAGTTAATCTGAACACATTAAATACCCCAGCGCGGCGCTCAACTAGTTGTCATCTCAACCTGAAGGTGACATGTGAATTTAGAGCCAATAGTTGTCTGCTGTTCCTAGACACACTCATTGATCACCCTTAAGATCGCTTCGCTAAAAGAGCTGTCTATAGGAAATCCACATGATCCGACCAAGTCTTGAACTTTAGTAGTTTCACACCGGCCCATCGCAAACGCACACTAGTGAATACACGATTCACGCAAACAGGATGAATTTGTACACAGCACAACCTTGCGGAGGAATTCGATTTAATCACGTCCATATTACAATGTATTGGTTAACCAAAAAGCGCACAGAAAGGCATAGATCAAAATTACCATCCAAGCAGGTGATCACCGTGGAACCAATGAAGGTCTGCATAGAATTACCTTCTAACGGTATGCGCCAAACAACAAAAACTAATAAGCTCCATTAAACAAACATTCAACGCAGCCAAAATCTGCATATTTGTCTCTATCCGTATGCTACCTGGACTTTCCCTCAGCCTGTGCGCCACCTCACATTGTGTCTACCAATTCATACATAACTGCAAAGAAAATTACTTAAGCAGAGCTGTGGGGTACTTGATCTTCAGAGTGAAGGAACCTCTGCCCAAGTGACCACAGTGTCGTTGTAACACGTGAATAACCAGTGCCCACAGTTGCACAATACGTCTTGATCACTGGTCACATTATCGACACAGTGCATTCAGAATCCCTTCACGTTGTTCCAATCCAAGATTCTTATGGTTTGCTGAGGCGGCCTCATCAGTCGACTGAAGCCGGCTTTATTTTCAGATACGACTGTTAATGACCTTAGCCTTGCTCTGGTCTCAGTGATCTTTCATACCTCACGGTCTAACTATCCATCCCATCCCCTCATTGTTCGACACAAAACAGGTTCTTCCTATTGTAAATTTGCTAATGACAAATCAACACGAGTAGCTTATATTTACTACACATCCTAACTGTTTTGTTCAAACTTTCGAAGGGAATAAACTGTTTCTAATGTTGCACAGTTGTTTCGTAACTCGGTTTTTAGTTACTCGAAAATTTTTAAAAAAGGGAGGCTAGCTGAAAATACGATTGTGCATGAAGGACGTTACTCAGTTCCATGATGTTATAACGCCATATGGTATGTCCAGTAGCGTAAATGTAAGAGAGAATCTCCACTAACGAACCTCTTGCCAACAGAGTGTGGTTCAACTATCTTTTGATCATCTTCGCAACTCTATCGATTTTCACTTGGCTTTTCAACCGCTGACGCGATGATCGGTGTGTAGTTTATCTGTAGGTGACATGCCCGTTTGCTCATCCTTATTTCATGAACCCTCATTTCTTGTTTATGTGGTCCATTGCCCATTTTCGCTTACACGTTTTATTAGGAAGCGAACAGGGTCAGTCAGCATGGCTCAAATGGTGCAAACCAGACAGTCCTTGATCTAGACTCGCATTTTACAATCGTATACCCTCCTCTCAATATCGCTGTCCAAATGGGCGATATTTGGTGCAGTTGTATTAGGTCGTGTTGGACAAATCAACGAAATTGAAATACATTGTGAGCCACTAAATAGTGACTGTTCGATTGACCGGTGTTCATCAACGGGCATGTAGACAGCGCTATTTTGGGTGCTTATAGAAACAGTAAATTTCTCTTCTCGCAAATGTGCATCAAGTTCGAACGAAATTAGCGCGCCTGACGTACGTTGTACATAGTCGATTGGTGCGGAGTTCTCTCCGGTTCTCACTGATGGCACATTATAAAATGATAAGGAGAGAAGCACATTTCGGCTGTTTCCTAGAGCGCCTACCTTGACAACAGCTTTAGAAAACCAAAACATGGATAATGTTTCTATGTTGAGCTGGAATTGAGGCTGGGAGCGTTGCATTACCATACTGGTGGTCGTGGATGTTATCCAAATCGGAAATATGTATTTGAGTTGTGAACATTACTTCATGGTTGGACGATTTTGAAACTTGGAAATCGGGCAAGAAATTTAAGGGATCCGTAAAGCCAAGTGACATTTTCGTGCAACAGTGTGAACTCTGTCGGTTGATTTACGCATGCTAGTACGCAAATGAGTCGTTGACGTACAAGCGGCTAGAATGTGCTCTACTCTAATCCTATTTTCGATGAAAAATGGCTGTTCTGGGATGCATCATTACATGTTCTTGTATCGTGATAGCTGTTCACCGTTCCTCCTCTGATCCAAGCATATGCGATGACACCCGCCATTATAGCATAAGCTCGCTATGAGCTACTTTCGCGTGCGCGTTTGGTAGCGCTCACCGTATTCTGTCATGCGTACGTACTGTTAGGTCGCTTCAGTACATACTGGATCATTAGACTGATTTGCCCTTCCAAGGTGATCGACTATCGTTAACTTGTCATCTACTTTTGTTATTTGACTGACCGTTCGCCTTATCACACCTTTCTTTGGAAGTCAGTAACCAAATCAGCAGATCAAACGTCGGTAATCTGTTCCTACCTTTTATTAGTTTATTGTTTTCGTTTCAGCACCTGTCTGGGCTTGTCGGCCGAACCTGAAGTTCCTCAATGGTTTTGCCCCAAATGCGCTGGAACCTTGTTGACAACCCTTCCCACTACCACAACCAACCTTTCTCATCCATTGACCTCCTCTTTTGTACAGCCTTCTGTATTAACTCCCAAAACAACCACCATAACCCTTGGTGGTAAACAGAAAGACACAATGACTTCAACTAGAAGGATTCCGACTGTTGCTCGCAGAGTTAAACGATAGTCTTTTAAAATGTTGTTTGGTTTGAGTGCTTTCTTTGTTTCTTCGATCTTTTTAACCTAATTATGGCGGTCCTCAGTTGTACATATTAATATGTTTCACAGATTTATCTGCCAATTATTTATTATCTCACAAAAAATTCCATCCGCTTGTGTTGTTTCTTTATATCCAGTATAACAAACTATCGGGCACTAACCCTTGACGTTACATAGGTAAATCTCATTACACTGTTTAAGAATCCGAAAACGTGCTGGATTTTAGGCAAGGTGGTCGTTTGTAACTAGTCAAGGAATTGGACAACTTTAAACAGTATGGAAAGTGGGTTCACAGGCCTAGTAGCGGTAAGAATTCATCTACGCACTTGGATGTAGTACCCTCGAATTGCAACACCTAAAATGTTCTCAATCCAGTTTCTCTGTTAATTTTGTCCAACCAAGTGCGTTGCCAATGTCCATGATGAATTAGTCCAGATATCCAATGTATTCTCGTTTAAGAGTCTTCCCCACTCTCTTTTTCATCTCAAACTTAACAAGAGGGTAGCATTGTCTCCGCACCTAACGGGACAGTTGAGTGAATCGCCGGGGCACGCGGTAGATATCCACAGCCATTGATGGGTAAGGTTTTTGAAAAACTATCATTGGTTTACCGTAACGGTGATGTTAAGATGCTGGTGCAAAACGCAGCTCGGGAAAGGTACGAATTACGCGATGAGTGAAGTTTTCCAGGCATTTCCTTTGTTAGGGTGTTCATTTCAACCGTATGGTCCACCAGAATGCATATTAATAGCTTTTTAACGTCATCTATGAAGGTCTAAATCATACCGTGGTCCAAGGATTACGGAATGAGAGCGGGGCCTGGTGACAAATCTACCGGTTCGATATCAGGAAGCTCGTTGTCATCTCCGTAGGATTAAGCGTCGAACAACAGCAGGACTCAAAACCAACGGTACTTATTCCTCTGTGGCTCACGGACATCCACAGGCTGTTTGAGCAAGTCACCGGGGGTGATCGGCTGAGTATAATGCAGTAAATATCGGCGTTGACAGTGTTCCAGTTAGCAGGATGCTGTTGTCACGGGGACAGGTGGTCCAATTTAATCCTACCCTGGTTTGTATGGACAGTCGGGAAAAGAGAAACATCGAATGAAGGCAGTCCGAGGTCAATAGTTTATATGGACAATAATCATTGGTTTCTTGCATCCCTTGCAAAATACAACCTTACCAATGTTCCACAGATTCTGAATGATTCATCTGCACTATCCTGATTATGCAGTACTCTAATGGAGAACCGTAAAAGTGTGTGCGAGTAACTCGAAATTTAACCCAGCTTTCCTTGCCAACATTGTGTACACGTGTTGCTCTCTGTCGTGTACATCATAAATAACATACGACTAACGTCGTCCACTATCGAAAAACAGATTGTTTGGTTTAAATCTCGTGTTCGAACCTCAAAATATTGCGGACTCAGTATTTGTTTTATCTATTTCGTTCCTAATTGGCGATGACTCGCGTCAGGTCCAGCTACGCTGGAACCCAGTAGAGGTTCAACGAACACCCGTGCTCGTCATGGATGCAAAACATCTGCACGAATTTCGCCATCACCAGTGATAAGTCAGTGCATACGTGCACTTAATTAACGGTTCCCGAGTATCCGTAATAAATACCAGAGGCGAAATAAAAACGAACAATTAGGAGACCTAACTTATGGGTACGGAACTTACGATAGTTACCGGTTAACGTTTTTCGCCAGAAAGAACAACGATAAAGTCACCATTCGGGCTAATGTTTGGGCGCGTTCCACGCCTCCCAGTCGATCAGGAGATGGGTTTGCGGAGAGATCGACATATGAGCACGCGTGAATTAGCAAAGACTCGGAGATTGGCCAACCAAAACTTAACAAACCAATAAGTTACCAAGGGGCAGTCAACTGCAAGGCTATTGCGTCGAGGTGCTGTGTTTGATCTTGGTTTGAAGGTTAAATACAGAGACCGGCAGATCCTGAGTGTAACGGAACCCGAATCTAGAAAGTTCCTGGCAAAATGGAACGTCGCCGTCTAGTGTATTTGATTAAGGATAAAAATCAACATGGGGTCCGCGGAAGCTAGCTTTGTAAATGGTGCGACACTCCCATCTGAAAAGAATGTACACTAGGAGTGTCAACAGCACCTAGGCTGACACAGATCGTTGAGAGGACGAAGTGAACTTGAACGGCCTTTGTTGTAACCGGAACAATCTTTGCGGAGGGGGGAGTGTATTGAGGAAGAGCGATCACACCATACTACTCATATCACTAATATCCAATAATGAGGCAAGAGCGTGGATTATGACACCGAAATATCCGTGGGAAAAATACAAGAAACATCGAATTGCAGCATCGCAGGGGATTTTTCTTGGTACGTGAAAGAACTGAGCATTAGCGTCCATAGAAGCAGTGGCGTTCTGTTTTGTTTGTAGTCATGTTGAAGCCTATAACCCGTGTTTTTGTTTCTCGAGTAAGTAACCCTCGCCCCATGCGCGTTCTTGGCTCACAACACGAGTCTATTTTTCTTCAAGTCCGTATACCTGACTTGATTGACGCATTCGAGTAATGACCTTAAATAAACGCTGTAGTGTTTGCAAAGCTGTTTTGTTTAGGTGGGTGAAAGTCCATCTAATCTTCCCAAGATTGATAGACCGCTTTTTTAGGCCATTTCACGTTGAAATGCGAAAGATTGGTTAGACTTCATATGAATGTCTAGATATTCCTTCAGATGAACTCTCGTGACATCCACTGCATTAAGCGCGCTTTGAATCACGGAACCATTACCAGCTTCCCAGTGAGTGGCGTGAGCGTATGACCTAAGCGAGCGTGCGTAAGCGCTTATGTATGTTTTGGAGACTCCAATCATCCGACCATCGCCCGATCTAACCACGATCTTTTTGCAGTGCACTGATCACTAGCGTTGTGGATATTTAAACCGTCGGCGGGAATAAGAACGTTGCTGGAAATATTGTCCTTAAGGCCGTTCATATAAGTAAGACACTTAATAAATCCTGGAAAAATAAGAGGGTGATGAAAAGTCCGATACAGTTTCAGTTCTAGAAGAAAAATTGTTAATCCAACGAACAGTCTTTCCCTGAATGCCATAGGATTCCCGTTTGTATCTCGAATTGTCGTGCCGTACACGGTCGAATCACAGAAGATTACGTCTGAGATGAGATTGTAGAGAATTTCTTGGTTTGCCACGTTTCCCAACCACTTTGCTACTTATTTTTATTGCTGATATTTTTTGGTTGCATGTCTGCACCCTCTCGTTCGCTCGACTATCCAAGGTCACAATAATAAGAACTTCCGGTCGCTTGCTAGGTGGTTGTTGGTGCTAGGATTTCTGTCGTGCTTCACTTACGGTTCATTTCCCCAGACTACTCGCGATATACGCCGTCGTCCATTATTCGGTTTCCTGGTTTAATTATTGTGGAGAATAGGACGGTTATAAACATAGAAAAGTTCCAATCCTCTACAAGATCGTCTTTGGCTTCCGTCAGGCTATCCATGAAAGCAAAAATATTTGTTATGCATGCCCGTCCAGAATGAAAGCTGTCAGATAGGGTAAGAATATCATTGGACAAGAACTGATCGAGGATGGCCAGTGGGGCTCTTCGGTCGATAGCTTGCTTGGTAGTTCTGATCGACCACCTCGAGGAGAGGTATGACTATGGCATTTGTCCATGCCGTATAGATAATGCCAGTCAACAGTGTCCGTCTAACAGTTTTCGATTAATTTTTGGTGATTATCGTTTTGAACCATCACACTATACGTAGTAGCCTTGGGTGTAAGATTTTCAACATTTAGAGTATGAGAGTCAGTGGTGAGCAACAATTGTCGAAAGCTTTGTAACATTGGGATACAGTGCTATTTCAGTGGTGTAACCTTGAGAACCGCTGAATTGTGCTCGCTGCAAACTCGGCAACACTCGGATGATCGGAAGAAGTCGCCTCGTCGAGCGGTCTAAGAGAAAGGATTGATAGTCTATTCCCTTTAATTCGATACATATACTTCAATAAAATGTATTCTTCACGCGACCACTTTGTATGACCTTTTCCTGTACGAGCTCTGTGTGCCCATGTATTTCTCGCTTGAATCCACCTCGAACGGTATGAAAGGCGTTGAAATCCTTCGAGATTCCCGTATATTTTGCCTCACGAATAAACGGAACTGGCCATTAGATAGACGACATCCTACGTGAGATAGGCGAGCGGGTATAGAGGGTGCGAAGCCTGTGCCGTTTGAATAAATCTATATTTTGCCTAAGTTTTGAAACGCATGGTAGTTCTTGTCCACAGACCAGAGTGGACCGGGTTAGATTATCTGGTCGTTAAGATCAGGTCGATTGAAATTCTGAGATGTGAAGAATTTGGTGTTAGACGTAACAGATTTTATCAAAGGCGAGCCAGGAGCGGTCATTTGCTGGAACTGATCCAACAGAATAAAACCCTGTCAATGATCACTATCTACAATCGATCGATAATGAAAATCCAAATTTCAGCGCGGTGACCCCGTGTATTATAACCGACCCTGGAAAACAGTGTACAGAGAAATACGTCAAGCTAGCGAGGCACGGAGCGAGTTGTTTTTAGCCCCGGGCCGGACGTTACAAAATGGGTAGCTTGACTAAAACAAAAACAGGTTCAAAACCAAAATCATAGAAAATGCACACATGAATGCGACTATCAAAATATTATTTATTATAGTCGCTACACATTGTTTCTAAATGGCAACCTGATGACCACTCTCTCTACCAGGTAGCACTCATTGTTGATAGCTGAACGCAGCAGAGACGATACCGCGTCGGGACGCTTGCACGCTGTGTTCACGCCTTCTCTGCTACCAACATCAACAAGGGAATCAATGATCCGTATTTGCAGTCCCAGTGAGACAGTGATGACCACTGAATGGAGAAAACTCTGTCACGTTAGAAAGTTTTATAGGCCTACGAGCGGGGCGTCTTCGTCAAAAGTGTTACACTGGGAAGAGCAATAAGTAGTCTGTAGTGAGATCACCTTCGCCGTCCCCAAAATTCTAAACTCACCGCGACGTAGGATTTGCCTTGCCAGTACCACCGCGCCTGTTCACATTACCTTGTATATGTAAACTTACTACAAACCACTAACATCAAAGTTAGTGGGCCGGCATAAGTGTCGCACTTATGCTCTCAGCTGTGTAATGAATTCGCACTATCTCTACTCCTGTAGGTTACATTCACTAGGATAACAATGTTGAGCTATTACCGTTAGGAACGCCGCTTAACCAGTCTAACGCTTGTTTGAATTCTGAAGATCGACTGGAATTTTCCGTCGGCGCACTCTTCCACTCTGGCGGCTGCTGTGTGGTTGTGCTCAAGGTGCTCTCACGTCCAGCTCCCTAGCACCCCTTAATTGTTACGTTGAAGTCTGTTGTGAACGGTGAGTAAGTCAATAAATAAAGTTTGTTTGCAGATTCATCGTTTTCTCCCTGCGACTTTCGATTCACGGTAGCATAGGGTTGGGGAAACTCTGGGCGTACGAATTCAGGATCTAGCAGTACATTGGGAGGATTTTGGAGTTGTTCATACACGGGCGGCGCCGGACGGTCAGTGATTACTCGCTGTTTCTGAGCCTACATATGAATGTCTTCTGGTTCATAACGTGTTGTTTAGTCATGTTAGCAACTACTCTTCGAACGATCACACATTAAATCATCTATCTTTGGTGGCCAGTTCAGAGTAGGTTGGGTTGTCGTTCATTATTTTAACGTACCAAACAATCAGCAATTTTTCGAGACCTAGAACTCCTAGATTCTTCTTCGGCGGCGAATCAGCTCCTACAGTCTAGTGTTGCTATAAGTATGTGTAGCCCTTAAAGAAGCTGTTGGCGTTGAGTGTTTCGGCATCGTGTTCCCGATGAAATGCTGATGACCATGCTGCCTTATATCCTCTAGTCCCGTCTCGTTGAGTGTCAACCTTACACTCGAAATCTCCTTGGTGACATTTGCGAGCCTTCCTTGAAAAGTGCGATACGGACCTCTAAATCGCATGCATGGCGTCTTGTTCTTCCGATGAACGTTAACTTCCATATATTATTCGAGACTGTTAGCGCTCATTTGATGCAGATTCACTCAAGATTCAAGTCACTGCCGTTATGTGGGACAAACTTTGCTCTACCTGATATAATATCACGACTGCCCAACTGAGTCAGTCAATGAACAATGCGCATTATTACCGGCGAAATATGACTTACTCAGGCAACGGAAATATTGGGGCACCGGTTTTGAAGACTTCGTGAAATTATTCGAGCTATTGCTAGAAACGTGTTTACTGACCTGGGCTTTGTCATGGGAGACTCAGAGGGCATGCAACGTTTGGTCAGTCAGATGAGATGGTGTTTATTGACGTTACCCCAGGTGATCCATCAATCTATATTGAATTTTCACGTTGACCATCACTCACATTTGATCGCAGCGTTCGCATTCAAATATACTCTCCAGCCAGCCTCTTTCGAAAAGAAGCACTAGACTCGAGTTTCGCTCTCATTAGAGCTCGTCAGTAATGCATATCCTTGCCACGGCCGGGGTTTGAACTCCGGACATTCCAATCATGAGGCAACCGTGTTAACCACTGCGCCATTGCCGTGGCAAGGATATGCATTACTGACGAGCTCTAATGAGAGCGACCACTCTCGCNAGCGAAACTCGAGTCTAGTGCTTCTTTTCGAAAGAGGCTGGCTGGAAAGTCTATCTGAATGCGAACGCTGCGATCAAATGTGAGTGATGGTCAACGTGAAAATAAACCAAATCCCCGACTACTCATCAGTAATCTATATTGAATTGCTCACACAATCTTCAGCGTATCGTCGAGGGTTATCTTTGTCCTGTGTGCAGAGGTGATGAAGTATGTCTCAAACACTGGTCCGAAACATTTCTTCAAGGGCTTGATTGGGTTTGAGGAAGGACGACTTTCGGCCTCTACTAGTGTTTGTGGCCAATCGATCATTCGAACGATCGGCAGCATCACCAGCGTGTACGATGTTATGCGCTTCCGTGAGGACTCTCGAAGAATGCCTGTAAATTTTGTTGAGATCAGCTGAACCATTCTGAGATCACTGTGCTTCATTTGCTTGTCGATAAAAGCAACACAAATCGCATTCCGGCGCAAAAAACATGTTGTTTTATTCATTATTCTTGCTACAGCCAAATGTAAAAATATTCGCAATTTGCTACGTACTACAACTACGTTTGCTATTGTGACTGTTGACACTACTGACATTGTTTGGTTGCATGTCTGTATTCTCTCGTTGGTTCGACCGCCCAAAGCCACAATTACACTTGCGATTTCCGGTCGCTAGCTACTGATCTGTTGCCCCTTGATTCTGTTGTGTTTTGCTTACCGCTCGCTTTCCCGGTCTCCTTGCAATAAACTTCGTTGTCCCGTAATCCGTTTTTTCTGGTTTAATTATTGTGGAGAATAGGCACGACTCTATACAGAAACGTTCCAGTCCTCTACACACTGCTACCGCTTCTCTCACTCTTATTTAGTCAGTGAACTTGAACATTATAAATGCCAAATTCACATTTTCCCCTCATATTCTTCTTTGGGTGACTTTTGATCCTGATCCTTCGTCGATCCGCGGACAGCAGTGTTCCTTTGACCCGACCAATGACCAGTTGTTTGAGTGAACCCAATTCCGTTCTACCGTTCTCCATTACTGAGCGGTGCCCGGCTGTCTCCTTCCATATACGAACACATTTCCTGTTAAGTTTCTGATGATCTTCCATGTTCGATATAGAAAATTAATCGTCCTGCATACGTATTCAGCTGATGCCGAATTCACTCCGGCTTTTACGTACACCTTTTCTTTGAAGGTTCCGAAGATAAATTTTCTGTCTGCCGTTAGACATTCAGAAAAGCTTTCACCGGATCGCCAGATTACGTGAAACACGGTGTAAATGTGGATTGTTGGTGAACAATTCAATATGCCCCGTGTGCCAACCGCCGTCAAAACGGCATATAAGCATCACCAGTATGTTGTATATCGTGGCAACCACGATTTGCCGGCGTGTCTGACAGTTGAATGCACGTGATAAAAGATACAGCGTCAAGTTTTAAGGAGGTGTAAACGACGTTCCGTTTGCTCGCCGCGAATAAACACAGTGTTTACGGCATCCATGTGGGAGGGGACAATGTACATTGACTTACGCAGACCCGTTGCTTTCGATGCCTGTATTTGATTGGAAGAGTCATACTGTAAGGCCATCTTCTTTACTGATGAGAAGGTTTGTCGTTGCTTCGTGTTAGTCTGCTTGAGTGGATAAATCGAGACAGTTGGATGCTCTCCTAGATAAAGGCTCTCATATTATCCTCACACTCGGGTCTTTAGGGGGGCAGTAAGGGTTCCAAGCAAGCGAGCGAAACCTCAGAATTCATAAATTAAATTGGACGGATACCACCGAATATCAAGTGCTGTGTTCAAAAGTCGTGCCCTTCGATTATGAGAGTAAGATCAGATTGACGAGGCATTCATTGTCAAGTCTTTCTGTTGTACAGGCAGAATCCACATCTGAGAAAGACGTTCAGCGTTTGTCTTACTTGACAAGACTGTTTTTCACCTTGTTGAAGGAAGATTAGGTCGACTCACTAATAGGCTACGGTGTGCCAGGTGTACACTGGGCGATAAAGTGGCGAGCATGTGGCGGACGTCAGCTATAAACTGTGGAGACCATCGTCGGTTAAACTATTCGACGACTCATGTCACTGTCGAAAAAGTGCAAAGCGGGGGTTAATTGTTCGGAGGGCGCTGATTTAAAACCACTGGCTCAGTATATGCCTGAAGTAGAATTTGTTGAGCGCGGATCAGCTGATGAGACAGCTGACTCTCGTGGTGATCAACAAGTGAAAAGTACTGTGGAGTCCACTACCACGCTCAAGGATGTTCGGTACAAGATTGGCCTGCAGTGGCAGTTTGGCAGCATCATTCCACCCCATAGCCAATGGACGGACCAAAAATATCTCATATTGCCAGCTACGAGACTTCCACCCGACAGTGGAGCGGTCCACGAATGTGTTGAGTTTATTCAACTATATCTGACAACAATGAAGCCACCAAAATGTCAAAACATGTTAGTTAGCACGTTCCAGGTGGAGTCCTTACTGTGAAAGATAATGAGAGACTTACGATATCTTATTCGAGCAAAGAAGAACACTAGATTTATCCCGGGCGATGCGACTGCGCAACATGTTCGAACAAATAGAAAGTCGAACGCAGCTGCGTCATATAAATGGAGAGAAGCTTGTGCTCTCTGGTGAGCGGAATCGAATAATACTACTGATGTTGATGAGACGGAGAAACTCCATGATGAAACCTGCTGCAAAAGTTATCGCTCCCAAATGCAAACAGTTTTTCAAGATCCTGTTGAAATATGAAAATATAAGCACATTCCACTGATTTGTTCGGCGTAGAAAACGCTTTGTTGCCCATTGATGTCCGGCCGAATGCAGGTGAAGTTCTGAGTAATGTTTTGATTGATGGATAAAGTATTTGCTCACTGCCAGCTGCCTTCAAACCCCCAATTCATCCAGGACCTGATGTTATCCCGTCAACGGCTAGCAAGCAAGGGTTGAGGGTGTACCATCCATTCATCGAAATGTTCCGCCTCATCACTTTTATCCAGCGCCCTCCCTTCTCAGTGGAAGATGTAAATTATTACGTCATACAGGTGGTTCAAGGGAGAACGTTAGTAACTATCGTCCCATTGACCACGCATCTGTCTCTTGAGGAATGTCTGAAAGGGTAATTACAGTACACACTATCCAGTTCGCAAGGTCACACAGTACGGAAATTTTTGATAAGCGCGGTCGTGTGACATGACGGTTGGAAGTTTTGAACCATATATCACTAAACGTCGATGCAAGAAATGCGATGATTATACTCTTATAAATGCCAAAGGTTTTTGATCGCAGACCCGATAAGTACCTCTTGTTTTAACCGCACCTTCTAGCGCACAAGATCTGTAGTGAGATCACCTTCGCCGTCCCCAAAATTCTAAACTCACCGCGACGTAGGATTTGCCTTGCCAGTACCACCGCGCCTGTTCACATTACCTTGTATATGTAAACTTACTACAAACCACTAACATCAAAGTTAGTGGGCCGGCATAAGTGTCGCACTTATGCTCTCAGCTGTGTAATGAATTCGCACTATCTCTACTCCTGTAGGTTACATTCACTAGGATAACAATGTTGAGCTATTACCGTTAGGAACGCCGCTTAACCAGTCTAACGCTTGTTTGAATTCTGAAGATCGACTGGAATTTTCCGTCGGCGCACTCTTCCACTCTGGCGGCTGCTGTGTGGTTGTGCTCAAGGTGCTCTCACGTCCAGCTCCCTAGCACCCCTTAATTGTTACGTTGAAGTCTGTTGTGAACGGTGAGTAAGTCAATAAATAAAGTTTGTTTGCAGATTCATCGTTTTCTCCCTGCGACTTTCGATTCACGGTAGCATAGGGTTGGGGAAACTCTGGGCGTACGAATTCAGGATCTAGCACTACAGATCTCTTTTATAGCAGAAATTCTCCTATTTTGATGGCCGCTCTCAAACAGTCGAAATTAGAGGGCACTGCTACACCCCAAACCAATGACCATTAGGGTGATAAAAGCAAGCGTTCTGGGACCGTTGCTTTTCCTCCTGCATAACTATGCCGTATGCGACTTTACTGAGCCTGGCAAGCCCTTTCGTTTGCTGACGATATCGAACGCGTTCACACACTCCGCCATTCCATCGCCTGCTTGCTACAAAATATGCGACAGGACCTAGCGCCGTCTTAGTTGTGGTGCAAAACGCGGCTGGTGTGTCTCTGAGTGAGCAAATCGCAAATCCTCACCCAACCGTTCTCTCACTGCACGGTTAAAGTAGTGATACCGCCGCTTTCATGAGAGATCCGGGAATACGGCATTCAGACCCCTTCAATTTTTCCTAACAAGTATGTTGCCATGTAGCAAAAATTAAAGGGACAACATGCTATGTCAAAGAGACGTCCAGTATACCAGCCGCGAGACTTACGCCTCACAAAATATACGCTCGTCTTCCACTCTCTTACCGCTTATCTGCTTACTGTCATTCAGGCAAGTCTAATAGGTTTGTGTTAGAGAAACCTTCAACGCTCACTTGCCAAATGCTTATTAGGATATTCTTCAATGCTCACCAAGAGACAACTTGTCAAAAATTTGGAACTGATCCCCCTCGATTGCGAAGAATAAATTCGTACCGTGCACTTATGTATACACTGATACGTTTAGACGCCATCCCCACGGCGTTTGTCACCCACCTACAACACAGATTTCCATAATGTCTACGAAATAACAGTTCCACCTTACCAACCCCCTTAGTTGAGAAAAAGATACGCGCAAACCTATTCATTTTAAATCATTACAATATTTCAAATAAGCTCTCGAAAGAAGTCAGAGCCCAAAACAGCATTCAGCCCTTTGAAAAGGGCTTGGACAGCTATCTTACGCTATGAAACAGTCTATCTTCAAAATTGGTGTATTTTCTGATGACTTTTGAATGCGGTCTGGGGAACGTTTAACCGCCAGCTGCATATAACATACGTACTCGTCCCTGCTATCGCGTTCCCCTCTAAAACAGCTGGCTTGAAATAGTTCGTTGCATTCCTATAATTCACTCATAGCCCATCCAGTTATACTCAGAACATGCACATAGAAAATACGTTCACAATACACATGTACATTATTTTCCACATATATATACTCATTTGTGATACTTTGTTCATTTTGTAACCACCAGGGTAACGAGGCTTATACACCATCAGACCATGATCAGTGGTAACCGAAATTGACAGATTACTGACCAAGACAAAAAACCCTCCACACTGAGCTGCGAAAAGAATACATCTTCCATTCAGCTAACACCGTCGCAGTGAAACTTCGACTGATACCTTTTGGTTCTTCTCATGCCTCAACCTCTCACTGTTAATCGTCTGACAACTTTTGTTTGTTATGCAATGTGGATTTCAGTTTAAACCTGGGTCTTATAAAGCAAACCAACGTCAAACTGCGTAAGGAGCTAAGATTACCATGCGATAATCATTCCAGGGTTAGCTGCCGGTCACTCAGTTACTACGGAATACAATAGCGACTATAACAAAAAAGTCATGCATTTTAATAGCCGGAGCAGAAATATTAATATCGCATGAAGTCTCCCCAAAAACTGCATACACATTATTCGTCTTAGTAAGTGTGGTCACCTCATACTTCCTTACTTAACACTAGAGACTGCGTTACTTCTCTTGATCCCATAACCATCCTTTGGGCAAGGAAACCTTCTACAACGAGTGGATGCATAGAATCTCGTCTTGACCGAGCAGTTTGCAAGATTTTAAACCTTTGGACGGTTTCCAGCTATCGACGAAATCTCGTGCTACAGTCTATCTAATCTTTTGCCAGATTCTGGAATATCCCGTGCTCCCTAGCCAAAGCCGACTTCTTTCAACACTTTCCCGAGGCTATTTATATGAGGCAATGGCGAAATCTCTTGGAGGTCTGTTTAGACATATTTTGAGAGTTCATTCTCTTCCATACGTAAATAAGGCGAGTGTTGCGGCAAGTTTCAGTAAAATGGTACGAGCGAAATCCCCAAATCGTACATATGAAAACTGAGCATCTTACGGAATCTAACATCATAGCACCTGGTTGGTGTTTAACTGGGTTATTACAAGTAAATCACTTTCGCACGGTGAATCAGCATGTTGGTAGACAAAGAGAGCGTGTTCTGTAGATTATTCAAAGAGACGTATCAGCACTTCCGAGAGTGCCTGAAGGACTTCAAAAAATTTCAGTAGTAAACATGTGGTAGTTTCTTCATTGATATTCAACAAACTGCAGCTAGTGGCAAGAAACACAGGGAAAGTGATTTGTCACCAGGCTGCCCGCATGAAAGTGTAATGTATAAACATGTATACTGTGCACATCGGACGGTAGCTGGCACATGTGTCTGTGCAACTTGTAAGACATTACATTTCAGATTCACTGATCACGTTTGAAAGACATCGTAAGTAGTTGTGGCGCATATCGTACTGAAAAGACCAACCTAGAACACCCACACGAATTTCAAGTTGGGCGGCCGAGCCTATAGCCAAGAAATAAATGAATTTCGATAGCAGATGAATTGCGTGGAGTGGGGAAGATGGGAAAATTCGAGAGTAGAAGTGAAGTAAAATCTCGGGTGAAAATAAGTTCGGGATCAAAGTGCATACGGAGTGCGAATTACAATTTCACACTTAACTTTGTTTTCTATACGAGTTAACAGAAATACGCTTTCATCCCCTGGAGTAACGCATCTTTCCTTTGCCAAACGTTCTAATACGGCTTGACTGCTAANTTTTGGTGATTCTGCCTCCTAACTCCTTACCTTTTTCGACATGTATTCTAGGACTAACATCTTGGATCCACTTGTAGGGGGTTCACGAGCTTCCTTGTTCGTTTGTACCGTATAAGAAAAAAGGAGCCTGGTGCTGTCTCGCTGATGATTGACAGCGGCCCGTCAGCCCTTTTCCAAATCGAAAGTGTCCAACAAAGTGTCCTAATGTAATGAAGCTGAGTCTGGTTTGCTCGGAAGTAAGCCAGGGTTCCACCGTAACTGGTTGTACGTCTCCTCGATGTGTCTTCCTCGACAATGACTTCGTAGATCACCTTCCCCTCGCGTTTTGAGATCACTGCAGGTGTCCATTCATCTTCACCTCGGAAGTCTGGTGCAAGCACTGAGTCGCAAATATTGAAACGCCGTATGCATTGTACATAGCCTGCCATGTGTATTACGTTGGCGGATGTGACTGGTGGTCTGATATTGTCGAACCTTGTGCGAATTTTCCGTCCGAACATATATTCAGCTGGCGAGATTCCTTTTGGTGTATTGCGACTAGTCGGAGTTTCTGAACCGCTATGTAGTTTCGTTTGATTACATATGCTGTTTACCGGCTGATCTAGTAATTTCAAGTCTTCCATCCAATCACGGCCCAGTAGATCAAGACCTGGATGATCTGTGACGAAACAACAGGCTTCGATTCGGCTGTCTCCAAACGTCACCTCACATGTTACTTCCCCGGCTAGCTTCAAGGTTTTGACTGAGGCGTTCCGAGCCGTATGATGAGTTGGAAGCAATGGAGGTCGACCAAGCTTTCGTCATGTATCACGGGAAATCAATGTGATATCAGAAGCAGTGTCTAATCGCAAGCGGGTAGACACACCATTAATGCAAAGAGTAACGTACTTGCGTCTGGATTCCCCATCAACCTCAAATGTTGCGGTGACCGCCTTCGACTTGCTGGGGGAGAACTTCGGGCGCCTGTGAAAGTTTCTTTGACGTCGGGATGGTTGCACTAGTGCGCGACAGCATATTTCTTTGTGACCCCTCTTCCCACATCTGTTGCATATATGATTTCTGAATGGACAGAGACAGGTAAAGTGCCATTCTTTGAAATACCAGCATACTGATAGTGTTTTTGAATTTATTGATGGCTGGCGACTTGTTTCTCTAGTCGTGCTCTTGCTGCTGACTGAATACATCATTTCTGAAGGACCCGATGAAGTAGCTTGCTGAATCATTGCCGTGTCGCGTTTCAGGATAACGAGTCGCTGGCATTCTGTTGTGACACTCTGTAGGGTGATATCTGGGCCCTGTTCAATCTTGTTCAAAATGATGATGCCGATTATTGAACAAGGATGATTGCTCACCGAAAATCTGTGAGTGTCCTTGTGGTTTCTTCAAAGGTTAAATCTCTGGGATGTTTTGGCAAGTTGTGCCCGGTCTTCTCAACAATAGTCTGCCGTTCTTGTCTTCGGTAAGCTGTGACATCTCCACACGAAAAATATCTTCATATTTATGGAACCAAGAATTAAACGTGACTCAACCGATAGCATCAAAATGGAATTCACTGACTTGCTGGATCACCGATTCTGGTGTAGGTACCTGGTCCGGGTTTGCAACTCCCAATGACTGACTCGAAAACTTATGCGTCAACATTTGAATAAGCTTCGCCTGTGACTACTCGAAAATCTTCTGCCGCTGTTGAAGTAGCGCCTGCATCTGCTCCGCGGAGATGGTCATTGTTGTGTTCCGTTTGACCTCTGTCTCCACTGATGTAACGCATCTTTCCTTTGCCAAACGTTCTAATACGGCTTGACTGCTAAACCTGGGTTTCTGCTATGCGGCTTCCCATAATCTACTTGCGCACAGACAGGAAGACACGGTTGCAGTAAACACGCTGTATTGCCAAAAACCAGTTCGACCAGTTCGACCAAATGAATGAAATGCCTGTAAATATATATCATGAAATAGTGATGAGTCACTGCCTACTTGTCTAGGCCACTTCGCTTCTAAGTGGCCAAGTAAGACCAAATCCATAGGCGTTAGTTTCTCGGGGTGGCGTGACACCCCCACTCACTTGCACGTATCCTGCTTGTCAGTCCCACGTGCCCTCCAGTGCTTTGTTGCTGTCTGATTATGTCAGCTGTCACCTCGGCCGTGGGTGGTTTGAAATGATGACTGATTTCGTCAGACGTCACCGATGTCCTGACTAGATTGTTTTGGTGATTCTGCTTCCTAACATTTCCGAAGATAATGTGTTCAGTCTGTTCGAAACATTGGCTATTACTTCTAACTGTTCGATATGTAGAAATACACTTTGTTTCCGCGAACAGTTTTTCGGGCATAAACTGTTGACTTGTGTCCGACTTTCTCATATTTCGATTTCTACCATAATCCACTGCATTCGTTTACATGATTAACAGTAGCCCACTACACGTTTTGCCGCTAAATTTAACCGGATGATTCGTCGCGTTTCTCAACACCGTTGTATGCATTTGTAAATCTGGCCGTAAATTACTGCACATTTAAATTTTTTATTGCGGATGTTCCTGAATCATGGTCGATATCAGTATACTTATCTACGTAATCTTCTGCCCACTGCCCAGTTCAAGTTGTATTTACATATATATCCAACTCATGCTGTGCTTAAGACGGCACTATTGGGACTCATAGTCCGACTGTTCCGTTAATCTGACACAGAAGACTTACGCAACCTACGTAAGATGCAAGGTATGGCGGATTCTCGTGACAAGCTCGTTAATTTGCGCTATCAATTGAAAGCCGAAGTACAGTACTGCTTGTTGTTAGAAAGTAAGCTTTTGCAGTTTGCATCCTCTGTTGCCGAGGGTTTCTTCCAACTTTGTCTTAAATTTGCCAACGTCATTTTGTTGTTTCCATAGGACGCAGAGAGTCTGTACTTGGAAATCGAGTGACTGACGGCGGTTTGTCACAGTTAGAAGTTGTAAGGGATCCTTCAGAAGTAGCACGTGTTGGGTGAGTTACCTCAGGTGGCTTAAAGCAGTTTAAAAAGAAACTGAAGGAGCAATTTTCAAGGAAAACGGCTTTGAAGTCAACAAACAATGACGTTCGCTAGTCGTGTTGACTGAAAGAAGATCACGTGGACTTGAACGAGGGCAACGTCAACCGGATCCAGTGCTCCGAGTGCTCGTGTTAGTCCCACCATTCGTGTGCCGGCAACCGCCAATGTGAAGTCCACTTCACCTGCGTGGATTGCGAGACGACTGAGCGATTCGCGCAGTTGCGGTGATTCATACATCGACAGAACTGACTGAAATTTACGACAGAGGAAAGCGGAGCACATTCCCAAGTGGCTAGTGCAAACAATGTATCAAGGCGTGTCAGCATACGAAAACTCAAGCAGGAATCCGGCGTCTTCGATTGCCCATCACCTAATCGCAACAGGTCATGTGGTTGACCCCTATTGCGCAATCGAGACCCTAGATTGTTGGCGTGCTCCGAGGCAATGTTGATCAAGCGTCACGCACCGGTCCTTTGTTGGTGAGAGGTACTGACGCAATCAATTTCGTTACCGTGGCAGTGAAACCTGATTGCAACTAAGTGAAGATAGTTCATTTCATTGTTTTGACGCTACGCGCTTAACCTATTTAACCGAATGTTTTATGTGACCGACTGATGAGAATGAACGAAATGTTTCCATCTCGCAATGTATTTCTTCTTGCTGTCCTGTTGAAACATATTCGTGTATATAGGTGTGAATACACACGTATACATGGCTAAACACATGTGCGTATAATTATATATGCGTATATACATTTTTGTGTACACATGTGTATAGATGTACCTATTTGCTTGTATTTATACGTGTAAGTTAACTTTCCAATATGTATTCATACTTATATACACATTTATCCCTAGCACATGAGGTGGTACAACATTTTCGTAGATATACATGTATGTATGCATTCCTGTACAATTATTTCACGTTGTAAAATTGGCTTTAGATGACGAGGAGATTGGGCGTTGAATCGGACGTTCTGGAGGAATAAGATCCAGACGGGCGTCCGAGGGTGCAACGAGCATTTGTTGCGCAGCGGAGGGCAGAGACGCATCGTGCTCAAAGAACCACTGGTGCTATAAGTCGCTGTGACTTAACTATACGGCGTTGCGGTGTGTGCAGTCGCGTGTGCGCTGGCTGTTCAGGATTAGTAGGCTACCAATTTACTCATAGTACACCGTCGGCAAAGAGAGGATGGGTACGTTAGTCTCCCGTCACGTAGGTCCTATCAGATATCCACTCTACTTCCGTTAATGACTGCATCGGCCAAGACCCCGGTGGCTTGGCAATTAATCCGTTCCTCCTTTTAAGAAGTTTGAGTGTCTGCAATTTTCTATCCATTCAATTCTTCGGCCGTGTTGGTATACTGTGTGATGAATGGTCGGTCTGAATTCTCGTAGGCCACTTTGAACTTCTGTTTTTATTGCTTAACTTTTCTGGGGTGCACCAACATGAATTATTAGATTCTAATGCTTTTCGTATTAAACTTCACGAATCTTTCTTCCCAGTATAGTTCTCGTCTTTGCAGTCTCTGTCTGTTTATTTTCCGAGAGATAAGGGGTTACTTTACATGCTAGCCGGTCAACTGGCTAATCAGCATTGGCAGATTGGACGGAGAAGTCTCCTTCACACACCTACAGGTCATATTTCTTTGGGCTTACACTGGATGAGTGGCGTGTGTGTGGAACCACAAGTGACGGAGCGCAAGCCGATTGCGATGGTGGTTGAACGTGGGCGCTCATTGGCTTCGGTCACTGTAACAGGCTGATCCGAATCGGATGCCGTCAACCCTGTACGCACCCATAAGTATGTGTATTTATGTATGTAACTATACAGATCTAGATGATGGTATTCACTGATATACGTATATATGCATGTGAAAATACGTATGGGTATGTGTATATATATATTCATATATATATAGATGCACTGGTGTTTGTGTATGTATAAATATACATGTATATATCTGTAGCTGCCTGGAGATTTCACTGGACTGCCTGCGGTATGAAGCAAAAGTAGTTCCAAAACTCACAGTTGCATTTTGTACCTAGGCCATTATGAAAGCTCGCATGATGTATGCTGTCCGATTGTTCGTCTGCATGTCATGTGACTGTGGCGCGAACCCGAAGGGTACACGTGTCACCTTCTTCCGGTTTACTCGTTCGTTGACGGCCGGTCTCTAGCCTCTTGGGCTAATTCGCATGTCGGTGCCTTTTATAGAGCTATCAGAGACCACTTGTATAATTCGTCGAATAAAGATTTTGTCTCTCTCCTCAACGGCCCTTTGTCTTTCGCGTCTGAAAATCACACACCTGGGGAAAAGGTGACTTAGTGCGACGAGCACTAAATTGGTGAGACAGAAGAAATTGGTGAGCTTGTTCGAATAATTTTTGTTTTCCTCTGGTATATCTTTTGTATAACTGTGAGTTGCTATTTTTAAAATACGTCTTACATATCCTTTCCTCGAATTTAATTTTTTATATATTCGGCACGTTTTGCCGAACGCTTCGGCCAGTGCATTGACCGTACCGTTTGCACCCTTTAGAGAGAACAATCTTAAATCGTGGTTTGCTCAGTTAGAAGCCACATTTACTATACGACAGGTTAGTTCAGAGCTAACGCGTTTTCAACACGTAGTAACGACACAGCCGCCTCACGTCACTGATTAGGTGGGCGATATTCTGGAGTTGCCGGACTCCACGAAGCCCTACGAGCAACTCAGAGCGGCCGTAATTGAGCGCGTTGGCTTGTTCGATGGCCATCGTATTTCTCAGATTCTAAGTGCGACCGACCTCGGTGATCGCAAACCATCGCTGCTTCTTCACCACATACAGCGGTTAGCAGGCACGACACACATAGAAAAGGCTTTACTTAGGAGATGTGGCTACAGCGTTTGTCGAAGTATATGCGAAACATTCTTAGGGCAGACCCATCAGCAACCTTGTCAATCTTGTCTGATGTCGCTGACCGGGTCGGAGAAACATGCGGCACCGCTGTTTCATAGCTCGCTTCGAATAGCCAGGGCGCAATTGCTGATTTAAATGCTCAAGTCGCTCCCCTAACTAAACAACTTCCGGCCTTAACAACGCAGCGTTCGTGGTCACGCTCGATTACTCCCAATCGACGACACAGTAGCCACTCAAGGTCAGGTGATTCTCGTCAGCCGCCATCGAACGCTAATCCGGATCACTGCTGGTATCACCAGCAATGTGGCAACAGAGCCCGATGATGCCGACAGCCTTGTACCTTTGGTCCAGTCAGCAAACAGGGCAGCCAAATCCACATGGTTAACGACGTTACTCGCCCGCCTGGTCGTCTCTTTTTTAAAAGACCACGATCCGGGGATTCGCTATCTTATCGACACAGGTGCCGAGGTCAGCGTGATCCCACCTGAGGCCCACGACTTAAACAAGTCATCCAGTTTGAATCTTCGCGCGACTGACGGAAGCACTATAAAAGTATTTGTTCAGTGCTCTCGCACACTCAATTTAGATCTCCGTAGGCCACTCCGCTGGATCTTCACAGTCACCGACGTCAAAATGGCGATTATCGGCATCGACCTTCTCCAGCAAATCAACCATTTGGTAGAGTCCAGACCACACCGTCTAATCGACCGAAAGACAAAGCTTACGGTTACCGGGATTTTGACAGATAAGGTAACAATCAGTCCAGTATATCACAGCTCTAGGAAACTAAACTCCTTTAGTTTTCTAACTGATGAATATCCGACTGTTTTTTCAACAGTTTTCATCTCTGCCTACCGTCAGAGGTTCCACGAGGCATCATATAGTCACGACAAGCCCGCCGGCGTTCGCCAACGCTATCAGGCTGGCATCAGACAACCTTAAAATAGCCCGCGCTGAGTTTGAGTACATGCTCAAGCTCACAATGATCCACCCGTCCAGTAGCCCTTGGGCCTCTCCACCCCACATGGTCCCTAAAGCGTCGAGTGATTGGCGCCCTTGTGGAGATTATCGTTTGCTCAACAACGATACGACATCACGGCTAGCCTTCATGGCACCCGTGTGTTCTCGAAAATTAATCTGGTGCGCGCATACCACCAGATCCCGGTTGTGGACAAGGATGTCGCGAAGAAAGTCGTCATCACACCATTCGGTTTGTTTGAATTTTTACGTATACGGTTTGGTTTTCGAAAAGCTGCACAAACGTTTCAACGTTTCATCGACGACGTCAGACGGGGTCTGGATTTCGTCCACCCCTACATTGATGACCTGTTAGTTGCAAGTGCTTCTGAAGAAGAACGCCAGACTCATCTGCGGCAGCTCTTCAACAGATTAGCAGCTGTTGCCATAACGATTAATGCAAAAAGGTGTGTTTTGGCCAGCCAGCCAGAAGTAGAGTATTTAGGGCACCGCGTTGGCCAGCACGGCATTCGACCGTTAACCGATAAGGCAGGAATAATCCGCGATCTGCCCCGTCCTACCGCTCTCCCTGCTATTCGTCGACTTAACGGGATGGTCAATTACTATAGGCGGTTCATTCCACATTGCACTCACCTTATGCAGCCTTCAACCGACTTACTTCGCGGCCGTGTCAACAGAGTCATAGAGTTATCATCGACAGCCATCTAATCATTCGATAGAATTAAGGATGCATTAGCCACCGCTGTTACGTTGCACCACTTCAAATCAGTCGCGGAAATAAGTGTAGCTGTTGACACGTCAGACACCGCAGTCAGCGCCGTACTTCAACAGTTCGTCAACGGAATCTGGAAACCGCTCCCTTTCCTTACCAGACGTTTACTTCCGGCTGAAACAAGGTATAGCACGTTCGGTCGTGAATTGTTAGCAATCTACTCAGCCGTTCGCTACTTCCGACACGTTCTCGAGGGAAACCAGTTTGTGATTTTCACCGACCGCAAACCGAAGGTTTTGCCTTCTGCAGCAGGTCTGAAAGACATTCGCCGAGCGAATTTCGACATTTGGACTTCGTACCCCGGTTCACGTCCGACGTACGCCACGTTTCTGGCAGCGATAACGTTGTGACTGACGCTTTATCCCGAGTGTCGGCAATAGTTGGTCACGACTCAATCGACTTAGACGCCATGGCCAACGCACAACGTTCGGAAAATGACTTTCACGCCTCCTGCGAACCATCATCTCTACGTATCACCGATCAACCTTTGCCAACGCCTGCAGGCACTATCCTTTGCGATGCCTTTCCTGGACATCCGCGTCCTGTGAATTCTATTCTTTACCGACGACGCGTGTTTGACACTCTACACAACATCGTCCATCCTGGCATCTGGGCCACGGTCAAACTTGTTTCCGATAGATACGTCTGGCCTGGTATGCAAAAGGACCTTCGCACGTGGGCACGATCTTGCCTAGCTTGTCAACAGGCTAAGGTTCACCGCCACGTGTCGGCCCCGATTGGCCGATACCCTTCGATTACCTCTCGACTCGCGCATCTACACATCAATATTGTAGGTCCTGTGTCAGCTTCGAATGGCATGACCTATATCTTGACGATGGTAGACCGCTTCACGCGATGGCTAGAGGCCGTCCCTATAACCGACATCCGCTCGGAGACCGTAACACGCGCATTTGTTGAGCGTTGGGTAGCATCTCACTGTTGTCCGGCCGCGGTTACAATCGACCGCGGCCCCCAGTTCAAAAGCGGTTCTCTTGCGGAGACTTCGAACGTGCCTGGATGTCATCGCACACGGACTACGACATACCATCCGGCTGAGAACGTCATAATCGAACGTTTTCATCGACAACCAAAAGCAGCCCTTGCCGCTATAGTTGCAATCTGTTGGACGGAAGCCCTGCCGATGGTTTCACTCAGCATCCGCGCGGCCCGCAAGGCCGACCTTCATATTTCCAGCGCCAAACTCCTTTATGGCCAACCGCTGCGTCTTGCTGGCGATTACTTCCCACCCCCCACCGACGCCCTTAGATATGACGCACCTCACGTCAAACAGCTCGCTTCGCACATGCACCGCCTCCACGTCACGGAACCCGAAAACAAAACTGCAAGGTGTTTGTCACCAAAGACCTCCATGACTGCACACACGTGTTTATTCGCGTGGATGGTTCACAACGCTCTCTTGAGCGAACTTAGGAATGTCCTTTCAGGGTACCTCGACGGAAGGATCGTTTCTACGTGCTCGAGCGTTAAGGAATTAGAGACGTGGTGAGCATCGATCATCTGAATCCCGCCTACCTTGAAAGCACAGATAAAAACTACAATGCTCCTCCGCATCCCCTGTCCACGCTGGAAGCTGTCTCGAGACAGCCTCGCCAAACGCATCGTCCTCAGCAGACATCGCAAATTCACCGATGACGCCAGCACCCGCCGTAATGCGTTCAGTTCGTAGGGTACACTGGCCAAAACGCCTGAGAGAGGAATAGCGTTTGTCAACTCTCGTTTTTTCCGGCCGTAACAAAAAATCGCAAACTGTTTTTCAAAAATACAAAAAATTCGTTTTCAAAACAAAAAAACAGTTGCCTTCGCCCAGTTTCATCCTCCCTCTCTCCCAAAAATGTTAGTATTCGCTGCATAACTTTGTTGAGTACGTCACTGATTTCTGTACTGATACTCAGCCAGTTTCATTTTATTTTCTGTCGCATGTCTCATCCAACGATGGCATGACGTATATGGCACCACCGATCGCGATCATCCTCGATCCCGTATTGAATGTCGTGATTGAACGTTTCGTGGAGACCTCGCCTCTAACATTCTTTTAACGGTTGTTTCGGCACCTTTTATGGAGGACACTCGAGTGTGAACTCGTTAGGAACTGTGGGCATTAGTGTTCCTCCACCTGCGACGTCTGGGGATTGTTTTACCAATCGCAGGCTGATTGGATATTAGCTGGTACGCCTTGAACCAGATCAGGCCAAAGATGACTGGCCCCAGTTGTGCTGGATCGAAGGGTTGTTGTCACAGTACCCTTCTATGGAGGAGCTGTATAGCTGCCTGGAGATTTCACTGGACTGCCTGCGGTATGAAGCAAAAGTAGTTCCAAAACTCACAGTTGCATTTTGTACCTAGGCCATTATGAAAGCTCGCATGATGTATGCTGTCCGATTGTTCGTCTGCATGTCATGTGACTGTGGCGCGAACCCGAAGGGTACACGTGTCACCTTCTTCCGGTTTACTCGTTCGTTGACGGCCGGTCTCTAGCCTCTTGGGCTAATTCGCATGTCGGTGCCTTTTATAGAGCTATCAGAGACCACTTGTATAATTCGTCGAATAAAGATTTTGTCTCTCTCCTCAACGGCCCTTTGTCTTTCGCGTCTGAAAATCACACACCTGGGGAAAAGGTGACTTAGTGCGACGAGCACTAAATATCTCCCTATGATCATACATACATATATATTCATATGCATACTTCTTGCGTACCACACCTGTATATGTGAACAGACGTTTGCAGATTCTTGCATACATTTTCCCGTACATTTTGTGTTCATTAACTGTACGGTATTTATTATAAAAATACCACACACTTCAAATATCTACCTCCTACTGGCATACATTTTTACCATTCAGTGAGAAAATTTGGTTTCAACGCCATTCAGCGCATTGTTATACCGATCGAATTAAGCTTTCCTGATAAGGAATAGAGTCAGGCCTTCTACTGTAATATGCAATCAGAAGAGCAGATGGAGATTATGTCAGAGGATATAGTACGCAACACGCAGCGCTAGTTCAAATACAGATTTCCCCTTTTGCGTCTCTGGTTGTCCGTTGGTTTAGGGTCCGCGTGTACAACGTTGATGTAGCAGTCGCTTCAAGTTCGATCCGTGCGCACCAACTAGTTTGCTGGAAAGTATCCACAGGGAGTAAATGCTTTCGTTGGTAGACCGTCAATAAGTGAGTTTGAATATCGTCTGAATGAAGTTGGGCGGAATACTCTACAAGTGTGAAATATGTCCATTTTGTTGTGAAAATATTTTTGTCTTCATGTGTTTTTATGTGAGAATTTCTGATGATTTAGTTGCGAAATATGTTTTGTGATTTGGTAGATAGCAGGAGTTGCTAACGAATGAATAGTGGGCGTACACATTATAATCCGTAAACCATTTTCTTGAACTTGGGCGTTCGATATTCCGTGAAGTAGGTGCCAAAATTTGACAGGTGCGAGTGTTTGTGATCATCTCCACGTGTAACTGGAAACCACCGAAATCTTGGGGCGTCGTGGGCAAGTAGATAAGGCGGCAGCTGTTGGCTCCCAAACAAAATTCATGTGTATGCCGACGTGATCTGCTTGCCGTATATACTTCTCACGATAACCCGGTGTGAGCTGCTTTGGCATTATGGTAACAAAGGGACCGGTAAACGTTTGAAGTTACACGAATCCCCCATAGGAGATGGACCTTCATATGCTTTCCAAAAGGCAAAGTGGTTGAACAGTAAGTGAAGCACGCTACCACGTGAAGTCTTTCGGAATGACCCACTGACCTATACGCTCGGGCGGTCGGCCTTCGTGCACCCTATAGTCACAACGCCACGACCTATGGTTGGACGCACTGACGTCTATGCTCGACGGTCAGCCAACGTGCATCCTACAACCACAACTTCACGACGTGTAAATGATAATGAAGTGTCGGAATACATTTATTATGTGTGTATCATTTTCTGGAATATTCTGTCAGAATTTCTGCAGCCTCCTTGTTTCCGGTTCTGTTTCAGTAGAAGTCCTCCTCTTGCTGTGTGTTGGCCTAAAGTTAAGAGGTACTTAACATGGTAGGTGGGACATCACTCACCGTTGCCAGCGACGTCCGTGTAGTCAGTTGTGGACAATTTCTCTCGGGCCCGCTCCCTCGGGGGGGTGGGAACGTAAAACTCATCTTCAGGGGTACCACCAATAACTAATGGTGTTGCACATGGCCTTTGTTCATGTTTCAACGTGGGAGGTGGCATAGCGTTTAAGACCTATGTAACTGAGCCAGTACAGTCAGTGAACTCAACGTACCTGGCGAGGAGGTTTGCAACTGCCTTGTGCAGAAGGGGCAGTGCAATATATCAGCAATATTCGTGCACTTCACATGAAAAATGGCCGGTTCTCATCGCACAGATAATCATGCATATTAACGGGGTCGCCACAATATCCACAGGGCATCACCATGTGAAGATTCCCCCCTTTGCTGTTTTGTATTGCAGGGGGAAAGATGGGGGACGTCTGGTGCATGAAAACTATGATAGCTTTGAAAACGCGAGTGCCTGTCCTGGGACTTATATCATGTGGCGTGGTGAACCCTGATGCAGCATATTGATCTAAGGTGACCACATGCACCTGTAGAAATTGCACTCACACGGGCCGTCACTGACGTTCACTGTATACTGTGTGCCCTCGTGAATCACTCGGAGCAACTAAATAATGTTAAATAATTACGATTACCTTGAACTCTTCCAGTGGTTCGAAGTGCAGCAGGGGAACACGCCCATTGAGGTGCTTCCAGATCAGCTGACTGGCGGACGTTGTCAGCCGAAGGAGTATATTCTTAACGTACACGTCTACACCGAGCACCTCCTTGTGGTCACGACCGTAGGTGCACTGCATCTAAAACTAGAAAAGATGCCTCGAGTCGTTTACCTCACTTTCCGTGAGCCGACGAATCGTTGGATGCGCAACGCACAGGAAAGCAGTTACGTCGTCGTTGTGCTTCAATGTAAATAAGCTAATAACCAACCCGGTTATTCTCCTAACCACCTGGAAGCACGATTGACAGCATGTATCGTGGGACCTGTGCAATGAGAAGTATGTGAACTCAACTCACTAATCAGGTCGTGATCGACGGCTCTCGCTCTTACGCCGCTTGTATTTTACACATCGGAACGCTATCTACCACGTATACTCAGCAGCAGTCATTCAGATAATTATACTTGAAGCGTCCGTTGCCTAGATTTTAGCTTGAGTCAAGCACCGTCAAAACACTGTAATCCTTCATGTATCTATCTGAGCAAATTCTAAACTCCCCGAAGCAAACAAATCTCCGATCTACGAAGACAACTTAGATGCCCTGTGAATAATACGTCACCTAAAACGGAATGTAGGATGAAATAGATTCCCCCCATATTAGGCCGACAGAATATGTATCAAAGCATATACCATATGATTTACATATTACGCATCATTCATAAACAACCGACGGTCAAATATTAATCACATGTGGATAACTTCTTCACGGGATGGCGCATTTATACCGTCACAACACCTACCATCGCTAGTTTCGATCTCGGTGCCAAATGGAGGACAAACAGACTTACGAGCGACTAAAACAAAACTTTTCAACTCCCGTGATCCCTTCTGTCATGGAAATTGATGATTTCCACATTCCTCAGCGGTACCAAGGAGGTATCAATTGATATTCATTGATATCTCAATTGCTTGCATTCAAATGGCAGATTTTACTTTCTACGTGTAATTTCCATCACTAGTTTAGTCCATACATTACACCGGTGTAGCGGGAAATCGAAATCGACACCATGTACGCCATTTTGTTTCAGTTGTATCACCGTCTCTTTTCCTGTTCCATACAGAGCATACTGTCAACTTCCTGCAAACTTATCAAACATTGGATGACTCTCCCGAAAGAGACGAATCAGTGTGTGTACTTTCACTCTCTGATCTGTATGTTGGGTGTCACAGTGTTTCATAAGCCTTCCTACGCGAATCACTCCTCTCGTCTTCGCGCTTGCCTGTTACACCGGCGTAGTTCATAGGGTGACCTTGAACTAACTCAAACGTCGACTCATGAGTAACCCTGTAAAAAGTGGATTGATAACACCAACTATTTTGGAGGGAATTTGTAGGAAGAACAAAATATCATTTTTAATGTTGTGTGGGCTGACGTTTTGTAGGCTACAATCCTTTTTTTCTGATTATGCCCTTTGCTAGCAGGTCTCACGTTTGTAACACTGTTTAATTTTTTGTTGTTTTGTATCGCCAGAAACTATCTGCGATGATCGCATACGACCTACTCTGCTTCTGACATATGCGCTGAGGAATACACACCATCATCAACACCCCGTGTTAATGTCACTCACTTCACCACCCGGCGTTGAATCTGAATGAGCTTGAAAATATGTGAATAGTACTCAAATGCGCGGCCATGTTCAATAATGTTCGTTTGAACAGGGTCTTTCTGCAATGGCCGCTTCTCACCTACAACCTGGTATGTGTCTTCTGCGGTTCCGTAGAAAACTACTATCCTTCTTTTCAGTCATAGAGGAAATTTTTCCATAGATTGAGGCTCGTGAAAGAGACAAAAGTATGTGAAGCTTCCTTTGGTGGATCGCTGAATCAACGGCTGGTCAGCCAGATGCATATCAGATGACGGTCAATCATTTTTGTGTTACTCTCTCGCATTTCTGCGCGTCATGTGCGTTCAAGAATGTTGCGGTCGATAATAAGCATCGCTTAGTAAATCGGTCGGTCAGCCTGTACACGTGAATTCTGCCTCATACCCGTGGATGGGTTTGAATATGTCAGACGTGTCGCGCCCGACTTACGCGGGAGGCCTTTTTGGGTGTTGTCAGACTGGTAAATCGGACGCTCAACACCGTTGAGCCGCCGGTAGGTGCGACACCAAGGGAAAGGATATCCGCGTCAAAAATAAGAGAATCTAAGTGACCACGGTTAGCGGAAGGCGCCTGGGGCCTGGCAGCACGTGTAAGACGACTGTTCCAAATTTCGTGTGTTATCAGGGAATCCATTTACTGCGAATGGTTTATTTGTCTGTATCGGTCCAGTCTACGACATTCAAATAATAACTACGTCCATATTTCATCGTGGTTAGGGGCTGTTCCAATGCTTATGGGGCGCGATTAAGAAATAGCACGTTCCCTTCGAGGAACGTCACCTAGGAGGTCGGAAAGAAACATCACAGTGCTTGGGGATGACAGACTGTCGTCGTACCACATCGCATCAGACCCCACAGGATGACATCAACGTACCCTAAGTTACATATTTTTTATGACACTTTCAGGATAAAATAAAGAGCTATCGGTTATCACTTGGGAGTTTCAGGAGGTGGCAGCATTTTTACTGTTTCTTCTGAGGCGAACCTCGGGCAAGACCCTCACGGTCCATGTCTGAACCAAAGTTTGGACGTACGGCTGTGGTAATGGCAGCGAAATTCATGAGGTTTATTGTGAAAGAGTTCGGGTTAGCCTTTGACGAAATTATGCATCGATAGATCCGTCATCGCGTTGAAATACGTGAGAAACACCTCTCGTAACTTTGTCACGTGTGCAGCTAACCGCGTTCAACTAAATCAGCCGCACGCATAGGGCTATCGATGGCAAAATGTTTCCCTCTCGGTTGAACCCGACAGACGGTTCCCAGAAAAGACTGCAATACTTGTTCTGAAGAAATACATCTGAGGCTGCATGGCCCGATCTTTCTGCGAGGAACAAATCAAGCTACATTGACAGCTCCAAGGCACTAAGCTGGAGTTTATGAGGTTGCTGACGAAAGCTGACGTTAGTAACCTAAGCAGAACACGACTTTCTCTAAGTTATTCACACCGATTCACCCAACTGTATGCGAGGTCATGCTCATTACGTTCCCAAAATTGTTTTAGTTGTACGAAGGCTGGTCAGAAGTCACATCACTGGAGACCAAAGTAGATAGACCTGGATCTAGCGCGCGAGCCTGTTGTGCAACTGGAGCAGCAGGACGCCTTAAGCGGGAACTGCACAGAACTCTCCAAAGCCAAACGCGGCATGCAAGCCCGGCTAATGCCATCCACTAAGGATGACGTCTCGTGTCTCAAGGGGGGTTCGACTGAGCTACCCCATGATGTGCGATCAGTGATACTACTACCTCGCGGCATTGGTAGGGTATGGCTATCAGAGACACTAGCGCGAAATCAGAGGTCAAACGGGAGCTAGCCACATCCTTTCGTCCACTCGGAGGAGGTGGTGGGTTTTCAAGGCAACAGATAATGTGGTGTTAAAATGCAAGAGGTGCCAGAGGTTGTAAACAAGGCCATACCAACGAACGTCGGTCTTGCTTCTTGTTGGTTGCACAGCCGTCGGCGGCACCACGTTCACAGATCACCGCTTGGAGTGCCCTAGACACCTGGATGCTCGGATTAACAGAAGCAATCGCAAAAGGTATGGCCGTCTTTTTCACTTGCTTAAGGACAAGGGGTATACAGTTAATAGAAGCGCAGCCAATGTTAACGAACCTCTTCCTCTGATGAGGATTGCTAACCTTCGAACTGTGCCGGAAGCCATGTACACCAATAGCGGGTTGGACGTTGTAGACAGAGCACTATAGCTAAGAGGAATCCTAGCCGCCCTCCACCGAGCCAACATCCATGGGATTTTCTTGGTTCACGGTAGAGCTTGAAACTTCAACATTCCTCTTGTTTTACACTGGGGCGGAAAGTGGGAGAACATAATAGTCGCTGTTCGACTATTCATAGGAGCTGGCGTAACGCAACACGTGTTGTCGGAGTAAGCTTACTGCACGTTCTTGAGAGACTTGGGGAGATTCCCAGACGGAAGGTCTTTGTTCCCACTCTACGACATTTTGGGTGGCTCATCCGTATCAAGACGAGACGGCTAGTTGCTCTCGAAACCCTGCCGTGCACACATGTCACGCTGGTCGAACGGTACATTAAATGATAAAGATAGGTGCAAATGACTGGCTACTGCTAAATTTCACACGACTATTGGTTCGGCCCAGACCGGACGTTGACTGGGTGTTGTGTCACACGGTCAAGGTCAAATGTTTGTGTGTGGTTAGACTGGGTGTGATTGATCTGTGGCCACGGAAGTTGCAGGGACTGAACAAACTTCTTTTGAGAGCATAGATTAGGGTTGCGTAATCTGATTGCA